>MU380180.1:163698-234741 GCA_022495085.1 Xylaria sp. FL1042 | reverse complement strand
TATTTATAAACTAATAAAAAAAAATAATATTTTAATAATATTTAGCTTATAACTATAAAATATTATTAATAAAAAATAATTTTAATAATTTAAAAGTATTAAAAAATTAAATATAAGCTTATTTATAAAAAAAAAAAAGTTTAATTAAAACTTATTTAATAAGCAATTAAATTTTAAAAATTAAATAACATGCTAATAAATTAAAACTTTATTATAATAGCTTATAAATTATAATAAGTTGTTATTATAGCAATATATATAAATTATAAAGCTTAAAAAAAATATAATTTTTTAGCAAATATAATAAAAATAATTTATATTTAGCTTATAATAATAATAATTATTTAATAAAAAATTTTTAATATATAAATAAAATAATATTAAAAAAAAATTATAAAAAGCTATAAAAAATAATTAAATAGTTATTGTAGTAAAATAATTAAAAAAAAGCAAATTTAATAAATTTAACGAAAAAAAAGCAAAAATAGCATTTTTAAGCTAATTTAATTAAAAATATTAAAACGTTAATAGTTAATAATTATAATAATTATTTAAAAAAAAAAGTAGTTATAGTTTTAGCTGCTAAATAAAAATATTTTAAGCATAGGCTTTAAAGTATAAATATTTTATACTACCGTTTATATAAATAAGTATATAAAAGATAAGAGGTAGCCTATACTTTAAGGATAAATAAGCAATATTTACAACCAGTATAGATCTTCGACTAAAGCGTAGTAATTACCTTAGCCAAGGCTTTATACTGAGTGGATACAAAGCAGAAAGCACACATGCACGACTTGTCATTGAATGCAATTATATATGATATTCGTCTATTAAAGTAGTATTAGTATGGTTGTGGGTCTAGAGTGGTCCAAGCTCCCCACGCATTGAACTGATCTGATTGGGTCGAGCCAACCGCCGCGATCAATCCGAGCGAGACAAAAAATCAACGCAATCCTTCAACTACTATTTATCATCGAAATCACATTTCCCCAACCATCACCCAATTGGGCCATCTTCCATCCAGCCGACAGACAACATGCTCACATCACTGAGAGCTTCGGTAAGTGTGTTAATACATAGTTAATGGGGGCAGGGGAACTGATTGCGTCAAATATGGATTGCGTTTTGGAGTTGATGCTTGATTGATTGATTGATTCATTGATTGATTGATTGCTGACTGACCGCCTTGCCGCGCAGACTGCTCGATCGGCCCTCTCGGCTGTCACCCGTGTCGCCCGGGCCAACGCCGCCCGAGGATTCATTGCGCCGACCGTTTCTCGACGAGGTGAGCTTCGACATGTTTTTCTTCCACCTGCCCTTTCGTTGGTTCTGGATCTACCCCTCCGATCATCTAAGACGCAAGATGCGATGTGGCGATGGAGGAGGTAGAGCGTTAGGATGAACACCAGTCGGGGTCTCTGCTGTCGTCTACGCTTCATTCTTGATCAGCCGGGTTTCTGTGTCCAGTGTTTTCTGCTCGCGAGCAATTACCAAGTTATTGCAAAACATGCTAACCTGGTCACTCCCCAATAGCGGACTTCGTCCAGGAACTATACCTGAAGGAACTCAAGGCCTACAAGCCCTCCCCGGTCAAGGACACGGATAGTGTCGGCCAGGTCCAGACTTTCACCGCACCGAAGCCCCCGAGATCACCCGAAGAGGCCGACCTCGCCAACAGCCTGAAGGAGTACGAGAACATGGCCGTCGAGGTCGAGGGCAACGAGGGTGCCACCGCTACGTCAACGCCTGCTGCTGTCGAGGACTGGCTAGTCGAGGAAGAGGAAGAGGAGGATGCTGCTCATCACTAAGGGTGATAGACTTTAGACGATGGTAGACAACAGTGAACAACGATAGAGTTGTATTGCGAGAAACGATGGGGTGCGTGGAGGGCGTCCAATTGATATGCTGCTGGGCGGCGGCAATCGACCTGCGAGGCGCCCGGGTCAGCTGTGTGCGAGTGGAGTAATATCCGTGTATATTTACGCCTATGGCGTGTTGAAATCGAGACAACAACAACAACAAAAGACGCATCATTTATGTCCTTGTACGTTAGTCATGAGAAAGTTCCTTGTTCAGCGAATCGTGTGACAAGGTTAAACCCTCCGCTCTTCCAGGAAGTGATAATACTAGATAGAGTATCTATCAGGTTACAAGGTGCACGCATGATAGTTAAGACCATGTTGCTAGGTTACTGACCTCCGGACATAGCTTCTGTCAGCATGGAACGCACATAATCTTCCTACAAATGAGCATTTCTATCCAAGTCACTTGTCCGACTCCTAGCCTTTTAATCTTCGTCATAGCAGATCACAAGGCCCTGAAGAGCCCTTTAGAGAGGGAGTGTATGTGAAGCTCGTTTTCCCTTCATGCAAGTTAATTGCCAGCCACTTCTCAACAATCAATGGAACAGGCGGTTAGTGTGTGACTTATAACAGCATAGACGTATTCGTGTCCTGCAATGTGGGTTGGCTTTAGTAGCTCTGTCTTAGGTTGTCAGCCATCGCCCTTTTCCCTTTGAATCCTACGTATTATCATGGCGTTGTGGTGCGATGATTTGGTGTGCTTTGATGTGTCTAATATGTAAGCTCCTCTATTGGTTCTTGTTTGTTGAGCATATCATTTGGCGTGTTCGAGAACATATCTGCCTTGACTTAGCTCTGTTCCAATCTTAAAGCATGTATGTGTGCGTGGTTGTTTAAAGATCGTGTGTGCATCCATACATACTCTCACCAAGACCTGCTGGGCTAGTTGGTAATGAATACGATGCAAGTGCTCTTTAGTGGCTTTACCAACCAGGTTATGAGTCCGAGAATATTTCGCCTTGTTAGTAGTTTCTTGCAGTTTTAGAAAGACTTTCATATCCCACGACATGCTTCTATATCACGAGATCAAACGACCCCTTCAGATTTACGACATGAGAGAAAGGGAGAGAATGATCTGCTGACACTGGATTCTAAAGTGCTCCCAGCCTTAAGGGGTGATAAATCCAATGTACGAACCGGAATCCTAGCAACAGGAGGTATTCGTTCTTATTTATTTAGAAACATGGCCTGCTGTCTAGCAACATTTTGGGTCTAGATCTACAGGTGAATAACTGGCCTGGCCACGCCAAGACCTAATTCTCGACCTGCCTAGTAATAAAGGGGGGTGGCTACGTGCGTGATACCCGTGGCAAAACCTATAACTAGGCATGTTTCGTAAGTTGAAGCTGCCAACATGGGTGGGCACTTGTCGACCCCTCAAAACGTCGTGTGATTCTTCTGAATGAACTCTCGAATGGCACACTGACAGAATACAAAATCGACTATATGACTAGAAGTGTAGACTCTTTTACCGCCTGGGGTTTTCCTCCTCCTCCTCCTCCTCCTCCTCCTCCTCTTCTTCTTCTTCTTCTTCTTCTCCCCCCGCCCCTTTTCTCTTTGTTTTGTATGTCTTTTTCTTTCCTTTCTAAAATGAACAAAAGTCCAGGCGCACCTATAGTACCCGAGGGGGATGATTAAAAGGAAGGGAAACCAAAAACCGAGGTTCTGGCTATTAGTAGCCTCAACGTCGGTGGCAATAGGTGTAGCAAGTGTATATAACTTAGGAGCCATATAAATAGAATTTGGGCAGTGAATCCGCTAAATCGTGTATATTGACAGTAGGCAAGATACGACCCGCCAAGTTCCTCACAGAGAGACTGGTATCGATTCAGTTCTAGATATCATTAGTTGGTGGTTCATAGTATCAACCGTATGGAGACCCTGTTCTAGCCTACGGAGTAATAGATACCAGACTTTAAATTAGAAACATTAATGAGAAGATCCTTATTTTCACCCTCAACTAGGCACCCTGTGGGACCAACAGGTAGGATGGAATAAGTACCGCTTTGTCGTAAATTACAACACTAGAACTTTGATGGCATGAATATACGTAGTCGCATCTGGACACTAAATTATACGCCAACCAGATGGGAAGACGGATCCTAGGACACTCATTAACAAGCCAAATAGATGACAGCTCGGTTCATAAAGATAGAAGCAGTGACATACACCTAGTGTTATTACATAGAACAAGATCGATGGTTAATTACCCCTAATCTCTACGTTCTCGCCTCCCTCTTCTACCCAGACAATACCATATATCCAAACAGCTATTTTAACAAGCACGTAAATGCCTTCCTTCTACTCTTGTGGAACATTAGAGTTTAGAATAATTTAAGTATTGAACCCAAGGGAACATAAAGTACACACCTGAAGAAGGACTGGGGAAAGAAGCCGCACATGCTTTGGGCCATATATCAATAGCCAGCAGCAAAGTCGGCACAGGCGAAAATGATAAAGATGAGGCACAGATTAATAGTGGACTTTGTTCTAGGTTACGCTGAAAATTTCACAAATAGACAGTGATGAACGTATAAGGTTCGAGTAGAATCTCGCTTCTCATACATAGATACTCAGTTACACAGATATTTATACATAATCTCTCTCTTATTTAAGTATGCCCATCCACCCACACAAGAGAGGATTATAAACCTACTCTCGTGAAAGGTACTATGTATGCATATGAGATGAGTGATCTAAATATATGCATCACCACATCTTCCAGCTCGATACAGTGGGTGCCAGTCAGATATCCGCTGAAGGTGGTCCAGACTAAAGAGAATTAGCAGCTGAGAGAGATCACTAGCGGGTCCTACTAGTTGAGTTGTGTAACCGATCGGGCATGCAAGTTTGCTCATCGTTGTATATGTCATGATCTTTACTACCCAGTCATGATTCACATGGGTTCTGACACGGGTACTACCGGTGTGTGCCCTAGACGCCACCAGGGAACGAGTCGCTACTGGCAGATAAAATGATCAGGCATATTCGCATAAAATTATAGGTTATAGCTAATCACCTCATTACTCGCCTCCCATTAGGTAAGTAGTCACAGATGGAACACTTGACGGACCCAAATGAGTAACGCTAAAAGGATACTGATCAAGATTGGTTTCGCTTTTTCTCCACCGTTCCGCTAACCCAGCCCCGGAACCCTGGATAACGACAATAGCACCAAGCCACATGAAAACAAGAGATGGACAGAGCCTAATATTACGCAGTTGAGAGGAAGCGAAAGACATATTCGTTACCTCGGCATGACAATGGCCATCTCATATATCGCACTCCATAGGAAAGGTTCCAAGACTGTGGCAAAGAAACAAGGAAACCAATGTCGAAAAATCCCGCAACCTTTTTGGTATGATCATGCAGTACTGAAGGCTCGATCAGCCTTGTATGTATGTGCTAAAATCCCTCGTTATTTGCAGCAGCCAAACGCCTCCCCTCCCGACCACCGGCCTATTCGAACCAGCTGTGCCCGCATGCAATAAAACTGCCGCCCTATGCAATGATGCCAGTTGAATACAATTTCCTTACGCACGCAAGAGAAAAAACAAAGAAAGGAAAACCCCATCGGCGCACTCGTGCTCTGTTGATTTTGTAGATAAGTTGTTGACGTGAGGATTTCGGGCAATTCAGTCGACTATAGGTCAAACTGCTGGAAAGGCTCATCCGTCTGATGGCCATTCTTAACAATGCCGCTCATCCGATTGCCTTTACGAAGATCCAGATCTTCTAGGTCATCCCAATCGTTATCCCGATGATCCGTATCACTCCGACCGTCGTTGTCACTCATCTCCTCATCATCAAACCGTTCTTTCATATGATCGTCGAGGGCGCTCTCATCTACGAACGTGAAGCCCTTGAAGTTAGCTTGAGTGGTTGGGGAAAGCGGTGTTGACGCCGCATAGCCGGCAGCTAGCTGCTGAGCCCGCTCATTCAACGAACCATTAGTGTTGAGAGCATTAGTAAACTCAGGGTCAAAATACGACACATCCGTCTCCGACTTCAACTTGGGCTTGAAAGGAGGCGTGATAAGTTTCTTCGAGAGCGAAACCCAATCGACATTCGCAAAGAACGGGTGGCGTTTCAGTTCCTCTGCATCATCGATTGCACCGAGTCGGTGCTTTGGGTTTCGATTTAGCAGTCCTTTCACAAAATTCCTGCCTTCCTGGGACAAGGTATCTCGCGGGAAGCGGACCTTGCCGAATGCAATGTTCTTATACATCTGCTGTGTGTCTTCAGCATAAAAGGGACTCCACCCGCAGCACATTTCGAAAACCAAGACGCCAAGAGACCAGAAGTCTACCATCTTGGTATAGCCAGACTCATCCAGGAGTACTTCAGGGGCTAAGTATTCTGTCGTTCCGCAAAACGTGTTGGTTGTATCATTTTTGGTCAGATTCGCTTTAGATAGACCAAAATCGCATAACGCTATGTGACCATTGGCGTCGAGAAGAATATTTTCGGGTTTCAGGTCGCGGTAAACAATGTCGTTATGGTGGAGATGTTGGATAGCGAGGATGAGTTCAGCAATGTAGAACTTGGCACGCTTTTCGTCGAATCGACCCTCTTTCTGCAGATGCCAGAAGAGTTCACCTCCAGACATGTAATCCGTCACCAGAAAGAGATCATTCTGGGTTTGAAATGAAAATTTTAGGCCGACAATGAATGGAGACTCAGATGTAGCAGTCCGCACCAAAATGTTTCGCTCTCCCACAGTGTGTGCTACTTCTTTTTTCTGCACTATAACCTTCTTCGACAAAACTTTCATGGCGTAGATGCGATTAGAATCCTTTTTCCGCACTTGATAAACCTGGCCAAAAGTACCCTTGCCAATGAGTCGCAGAATTTGGAAATCGTCTGGCCCGTAGTGTCTCTTTTCGGTTCTCTGGTAAAACGCTTCGACGTATATTTCACCAGTGGGTTCTTTATCTATCGTTGTGTCGGCGTTTCCCCTCAAAGAAAACCAGCCCCGCACGGGATCATCTGTGCCTGGGATGATGGCTTGAAAATCAACATGGCCCAGGAATTCTTCACCAGCAGAACCATGGTCATATACTGATATATCAACAAGCATATCTGAATCCACAACGTCACTAGAAAAAGTTAGCTGATGGCACCGAAATAATAGGCGCGAACTGGAAACAATACGTACAAAATTGCCTCGGCATCCCACTTTGGGCTCGTGAAGGACCTTCGCGGCCGGTTGCGGAACGCAGTGTAGTCCGAAATGCTAGTATTGCTACTTTGGCGGCTCCTCATTGGGATTGCCATGGGCCGTCCCGAGTCGCTTCCCTGCCGGGATATCGGTATGCCGCCCATGTGAACGCTGGTGGTTGGTGGCGTTATTTCATCGTCGTCTTCAAACGTTCTTGGACCGGGCGAAATAAGTTCGCTTCGCTGAAAAACCGCTACAACGTATGGGTCCCTGCTCTTCCGCAGGCCTCGCCCTTCCCGAATCTTGATCGTTAGCTTGCCTCTCTGGGATGGCGCTTGGACACCACCACTGCGGGACGTAGAGCTGCTTTGTCGGCCGTTTGAGTCCGTGCCGCTCCGGCTTGTCTGCGACGATGATCGGTCCTCGGTGGTTGATGGTTGGGCAGTGGACAGTGCTCTCGTAGGAGTAGGCGGGCCGCTCTTTGTCGAAGCAGTAAGTGTTAGCTTTCTTAATCTGTCTATCGTATCGCGCTGATCAGAGAGAGATGTGACGCAGTCGACATTGGGGGGTTTAGACTCGAAAGGGGAACTGGGTGTAGTTAATGCAGTAACACAGCCACTCGGGTTGAGGACGAAACTCTTAGGAACACTATGAGTAGTAACGATGCTTGTAACAGGTGATGCTAGGGTAGCCCTCCGAATCTTTTGGGCTAAACGATCTGAAGCACCCGGGCTGATTACGCTCGTAGAGGGCCGAGTCGTTGGACAGATGAGAGGTCCTCGGCCCGAGTCGGCACTCGCGTCGCTCAACTTTTGTCCTCTCTCCGAGGGCGTTTTCGAGCATGGGGGGGTAGGATAGGGATTGAAGAAAGAAGCTGCTGGCTGCAAAGGCTGTTCTGGTTCCAGAGGCGCTACTCTCTGATGTGGCAAGATAACCGAGACCACGGGCTCGCCGTCTTTCTTTGCATCCACGCCCAAAGTAGGCGATTGTTCTATCTTTTTCTCTGGTTCTTGCTCCTGAGGCGCGGTGGGACACGGTGTCTCAGTGACTCCTGCTTGGGTGGAGGAACTGAAGGAAAAAGGCGAAGCTGAAGGGGTGTAACGAACCTGGCCAAAGTAGCTCATGATACCAGGCAGTCGTTTGTCCTTAAGGTCAGGCTGCGGCGTCGCGATCCCCGATCTTGGGGTGTCGTAGCCGATCTGGTCCGCATCGTCGTCCGTCGGCGAAGCCCTATGCAGACTGTTAATCTCGACCATGATGAGCTTGAGGTGGCGGCCGCAAGGAATTCTAAGTGTTTCTATACTGTGATTATAGGTAGAAGAATACAATAAGAAAGAGAGAACACAGGAATTGTCAAAAAGATGGGTATAATGGCAAAGTCATATTTTGGACAATAAGGGCTTTAGGTGAAGGGAATGGTCATTGCCGGGTAGGTTGTAAGTCAGCTGCGCCGCATGGGAAGGGATAAGCATGTGCAATCAGACACTCGATGCGAAACACGGTGAGATGCATCGAAAGCTGTAGGAGCTGTGAAGAAGCCAGAGATTTCACGAGCGAGCGATTATTGTTCCGCGGGCCCCCATGCTCCTTCATCAAGAAGGGACCCGGTGGCACCCATAGCACCCATGGCACAACCACGCCGCCATGTGGTCGGAGGGAATGTGGTGGGGCGCAGGGGTACTTTTTGGAGCCGTTTTGGGAGCTGCTATCGATCAACCCGAGGGTGGGGTGTGGTTGCGAAATCAACCCAGCCCATTGGGCTGCTTTTCGGTCCGGGTTCTAGCGAGTCAGGCCGCGACATCGATACCTGCCGAATAGTATTGCCTTACGGCACGTAGGAGCAGGTCGCCGAGCCCACGTCTGACCAGGACAAGCAGCGCACAGTACCGACCGGCTCTCAGTGCGATGAATACTGGCTTTTGCGGTCGAACGGGCCAGGTTTTGTCCCAAGACATGAAGGCATCGCCATGACCTTGAGGTTGTCGCAGCAAGGCCTAGCGCACGCTAAACAGGGAAGTTCGACGATTGGTAGACGCTGACGAAACCAGCTAGGAAAAGCGGTGCAAGACTGGTGTTTCTCTCGCCAGATAACCCGTGCTCCATTACTGGTAAGCCAGTGTCGTGGCGACTTGCTACCCGCCGCCCCGAACTCGACTTTTTTCTGGTGACAGTTTCTTGACTCAACAGGCGTGTAATGAGCTCCAAGGCGCTACAAAAAAAAAAAAAAAAAAAACGTGGTGTATCTGCATTGAGCGCATTACGACGGCTTGCTCCTCTCGGTAATTAGGTCCTAACGGGCAAGAGGACCGTTCCACCCCTCGCCTCCACGGCCCAAGCCCTGGATAAGCCAGAGGGAAATTTTCCAAGGTTACAAGCTAGGGCTGGCCGGTACCATCGACGACCGAGGCGGACGAGCGCGATGGCTAAATGGAAGAGATGCGCAGAGTTCCCTGGGCTTAGGCTTGTGCCCGTGCCAGCAACCAACGCGGGTGCAACAAGACTCTTGTTGCTTAAGCTGGATGGGATGGCAGGTGACCGGTGCACATACAACAAGGCAAAATAGAAAAGGTGTGTAACGAACAGGCCACGGCGGAGCGCAGGCAGGGCAAAGCGCGCGCAGGGCAAGAGAGCAGATGCAACTGTAGCAAGGCAAGGCACCAGCAGACCAGTTGACCAGTAGACCGGGAGACCACGGACATCGGCATTGAAAATAAAAAAAATAAAAAATTGAGGGATGGAGGGGTAACGAGAGGAGTGAGATATGAACCAAACTAGAACTCACTTTGACATCATGGCCTGTGTTGCCCGCCTCAGCAGGTCGAAGCCTCCCTCTGAAGCCGCCATGGTCAGTAGTAACCTTCAAGATCGTCCACCCACGCCCGTGCGCGGTGATTTGGAGACGTAGGAAGAGACACGGGTGTGTGTGTTGTTGTGTCGACTGTCGATGTTGTTCCTGTGGTAAAGAAAATAGGTATGCAAGTCGAGTGAAGGGGTTGGAGTTTTGTTTGGCGGAGAAGATCGGATGGCTAGTGGGGTGAGAGAAGGTTGGAGCTGGCAGCGAGCAGCGAGCAGCGGGCGGTGATGGGTGATGTAGGGGTAGCAATGATACCGTACAGTAGGTTAAGCTACAGGCAGGGAGCGTATCGGGATGCCGGGAAGGGTAGGAGGGGTAATCAATTACATGTAGGTAGGTGGTGGGTAGGTACTGTACTGTACTGTAGGTACTGTACTGTAGGTGGGCTAGTACGTACTTAGGTATAGGTGTGGTACTGTAGGGCTCGGTACGGTACACAGCCTACCTACCTTAGGTACTGAGTAGGTAAGTTAGGTACCTGCAGTGGTGAGGTATAATGTGCTGGGTAGGCTGGGAACCTGCCGACCTATGTTAGGGAAACGATGAGCAACGGACGATGGATGAGTAGTAGAAGAGGAGGAAGAAATATTAGAATTAGTAGTAGGAGGTAGTAGAAGAAGCTGGGAAATTGAAATGGATATGATAGGTGCCCTACTCGTAAGCTTCCGCCAATAAAGGTAACAATAGCTTATTGTACGTCAGAGATCCAGATCAATCAATAATAATAAGAGGTAGTAGGTCGGGAGATGGCCTAGCTAAGCTAAGTGTATTGGTAAATGAGATAGCGAGGCAATGCGACTGGATGCTTGTCTAATAGCCAATGGCCATTGTTTAAAAATGACATAGGTAAGAGGTATAGTACGTAGGTAGATAGGTAAAGGATGATTGTCTACAATGTGGTAGCAACAAGTTTATTGCAAGAGACGATGGATCAAGTCAAGCAGCAGAGAAAAGAAATGAAGAAAAGGAAATGTGATTGCTTCATGTCGCAATGGCAGGAAAGGGTCCATTGATGATCGGTGTGGCCTTGAGCGTCTTCTCCAATCGAAACGGATCTCATAAAAAAAGCTGCTACCAGGAATTGGTTTGATGATACCGCTTTGTGTCTAACCCAGGGTATCTCGATACGTATAGACAGTTGGTGGCTACCTCTTAGTCTACATGCAAGGCAGATGATATTTGCCACCAGAAGTACACAATTTAGGTCCGTACTCCCCAGTGAATATACAGCATTAGAGGAGGTCATGTATTCAGTGGCCTAAGAAGGTACCTACCGATCTGGCCTCCAATATCAGAAGGCCCCCTTGCTGTACAGGAAATAACAGGCCGCTATAGGTACACACAACACTACCTAACCCCTAATCTAACCCCTAACCTACCTAATCCCTAACGCTAATAGACCGGCTGGCCAAGGTTCTTGCAAGGTCAGGGTGCAATTAGCGCCCCTGGCGGCCTTCTGAATGGTGCGTGGAACCAATCCAGTGTGTCCAGCCACTCCCTGGTACACATTAGTTGTGAGTCCGTGGCACTGTTGCTGGCCAACAATCGACGAGAAGCAGCGCTCTTAAAGGGTTAGACATCATACTATACTTCGTCATACCTGAACTAGACGTTTCCAAGCAGTCAGGTAAGACGGTTGTACGCTCCTAACACCCAATTACCTGCAGGACGCCCGCCAGCAGTGGTAGGGGTTGGTTTCCGGTTGCGGACATCTACTGGCCTATCTTTAAACAGGGTCTTCTGTGTCACAGGCCTATTGGTCCTAGGTATGTAGCTAGGGAGCTCGCTCGCTGTCGATGTCCATCAGCTTCGCGGCCTAGTGTCCTCCTCCTTCTCCGCCGCTCTCTCTCCATCCCTCTCCCCGTGGAACGAATGATCCGTTATGAGGAGGCTGGTGGAGATGGAAAGATAATGAAGATGGGGATGATGGGGATTGCCCTGATCGGGAAAGAGGGAGAGAGATTGAAGCTCCTCGAACCAGAGACGAGACACAGTCAGCTCTAGACCGACAGTTTCTTTACCCAGCTTGGAACATGGTCTTGGAGGATCCGACGCAGAGACGATATCATCGCGCATACTAATATGCTACGGCAAAGTGCCACCGGGGGCGAGAGGGCGAGTGAGAGCTGGTGAAGCTCAAAACAGGATCAGTGCAATCCGATTAATCTCTGATGTGGACAGTTGTTGGAGTCGTGAGGGCCTTGATATTACCCCGTAGCCAGCAGAGATTACGGCTTCAGATCCCCGGCCTTGGAAAGGGAGGCTGACCGCAAGAATCTACCATGGACCAATTCCATCGCAGGTTAGCGAATGACAGAAATTTCTCAAGAGAAGCTAGCCAGGGTTAGGATGAGTGTTGGAACATGCACTGATGATGTGATATTCTGCATACCTACCCTACACACATCTCGCCGCGGTGTCTTTGCAATATGTACACAACACACTACTTACACTAGGTACAGGAGCTAAACAGGTATCCCCAGTTATTGTTTTGCTGCGCTAAGAACTACTTACACTACATACCATACTACTACGTACGTAGGTAATACCGTGTCTACGTTTGCTCGTTGTGAATAAGAAACACTGTGACGGATGCGGCACTCATTGCTTACACGGTTCAGTTCCGGGCATACATTGTCCCCAATTCAACAGGCTATATAGATAGTAGATAGTAGTAGTGAGCTTCCTTTGAACCTGAAAGCATACGAATGCTTTCTTAACCCACGGCTACGCCCTTCTCCGACAAGGCTATTTCACCTCTACCCTTGCTCTTCGATATTTGTAGTATACCACGCAGTGACCATTCTGGACTTCAGCTCTTACAGGACTCTCAGCCGGAAATAGGAGGTCAATATAATATCAAGCATTTGGTACCATTTATATTAGGAGGGACCGGAACAACACAGGACGTAACGGTGGCGGACGGCCGGCTGGCGAAAAGATATGCTTTCAAAGAGATGACCAAGAATACCCTGTGTATACTTAGTATGGCTGCTCCCTGTGCAAACGACGGCGCGGTCCTGATTCTCTTCGGTATTAGTGTAAATAGGTTAGTGTCCACCAAGTAAGCAACGCCACCGACAGATAGAAACGGTTGCCGCTTCATCCAACTACCTACATACTTACGTAGTAGGTATTCTACCATAGAGGATACCTGAAAAGAGAGACAGTGAGTAACTGATTGGTGGCGCACAAAGGCGATCGCCGAACCGCATCACCTGTTGTCTGACGATAGATTTGTAAAGGTGTGAGCTCGCGTTGAACAAGATACGGCAGCGGGATCGTATCTGCATGGTTAATAGACTCATAGTGTGCCAAAAGCAGTATAATTAGAAGGCCATGGGTAACCTTATTAGGTAGCCTTGGGTCCTGGGGAGTCACTAGTATTAAGCATTATGAATTCACACGCATATTCACTCACTCACACTCTACTAAGTATACTAGAGAGGGCCGGTGTCGCAATTCTCACCAACATCGTACCATGGGTGGAATAGAGGAATCTCGATGGACGCGCAAAGAAACATCCATTTCAGCCAGACGGGGATTGGCTGAGGATGAATAAACCAATCCAAACAGGAAGAATCGCCAATTACGGTATACTCAGACAGACGCAATATTACGAAGTCAGCTTAAGCCAGCTCGCCTCTTTCTCGTGTCACCCCAACTCCGCGACTCCTGCCGACATGGGACTGATAAGTATAGCCGCCCTCGGTTTCGCTCTCCGCATCCAGCCCGCCCAGGATGCCAAACTCCCAGGTCTGTGGACTGGCCGCCAAGGTACGGTATACTTACTTACTTACATATGCAAACTTCGGATCTGGCATTGCATTACCTCGGAACAGAGCCTGCCTGTCATCAAAAGCACAGTCGAACACTGCTGGGGAAGCACGGCATATCTCGGTAACCGTACCTCGGAAGAGGCAGACGGCCTGTTTTGGACAGCCTTTTCCCCGAATAGAGACGAATGGGTTTCGCATGTCCCTGCTGTACTAAGTATGTAACCAGAGCCCACCTGGAAGGCTAAGTGACAGTGACGGTGACGGCGATAGCGTCATAACCCGCCACCTGGTCTTACCGTAGGGGGCTTCCCGTGCTCGACGGGGAGGGGAAGCAGGCGACGTATGCCTATATCGAGAACAGCGCGTCAGCCCAGTGGCTCGGTATTTAATATCACTGCGACGTGCAGTAGTATTGTGGTGATGGTTCAGCCTCTTCGGGACTACCTGGCCGGCGGGAATATTTAGATTGCAGTAGAACGATCAGTGCAGTGGTAATGATGGTGTACTAGGTATCCTTACAATCCAAGTTATAGACAGATATATGCATTTCATTATTCCAACACCCTTGCTGCCATGTGGCCCGACAACACCCGGATGGCCAGCGGCTTATTTCTGCCGTGGCGCTTCCCGCGTTGGCTTGGATGTACACCAACCACCCACCTACCTACATACATTATAGAGAGAGGGAGGAGATTAGGGGGGGAAAGGATTTACACTATTCAACCCGAAGAACCTCTATACTGACTGCAAGATTTAGGTACAAAAGAATCTTTAGAAAGAGCCGCATCCAAGCCTAATCATACCCGAAAGTCACCTCATCTTCGAAACCCTTATAGCTGATACTTCCTAATTTCGGCCCTATATACTTATACATACATTACCTAGAGGCTTACTACATCGATGCCGCATATCAGAGAACGAATCCCGCAGCCGCATACGTAGGGTACAGCAAGTCTAGAATCCTATTCCAAGAATACCCCGAGCTTTACTCGAGAGTTGTAAGGAGAAGGATTGCGTGCGTACTACGTCCATACGTACGTCCGCGGCGTCCGCGGCTCCGTGTAACTTGATAAATGATAAATGCTAAAAACGGCTTGAAATGGTTAAGTTCTACACCACCATCACCACCACCACCAGCAACGCCGCGCGGTCACAGTCCTAAATTGACAAACTCACTTTCACCTCCCTTCCGCTTATCCTTCTTCATCGTCATCGTCTTCATATTCTTTTTCTGTTTTTATGATATGTAAAGTTTTCGATTTTAAACTCTCATTCTTAAGCTTGACCTCTAAGATCAGTCATGACACAGTAATCTAGGTAGTGAATGGACATTGTGTGACATGCCAGACAAGGGCAGATGCATACCTAGACAGGTATTGTCGTACATCCACCGTGTCTGCTGAAAGCGACACAAGGCGCTCGCCACGGGGTGGGACGAATCAAGCGACCTCCTATACTAACACAAGCACACACACACACACACACATACGCATGGTCTCGTACCCCCCTTTCCCCCCATAACAGTATCCCCGTGCAATCGATCCATCGTGGCGCGTTTCTTACGAGACATCTTCCCCAGATCATTGGACTGGCCATGTGGGCGGCATAGCGTCGAAGGTCTTGGAATTCTCAATGGCACCAACCCAATCGGTTTTGGCCTTACAGTAGAATTCCACCTGGGGCTTGAAGGTGTCCTTGTCGCCGTCGATGATGCCAATGGGGACGACCACGGTTGTGGGATCTGACCCTGTTTGGACCTTGATGGGACTACCACACTTCCCGCAGAACGACCGCTTGAGCACGCCCCCCGAGTCCGGGGTCGTGTCGGTATACGTCTTCAGCACAGATGGCTCGGCCTCTTTGAGTATGACTTGCTATTTTTGTGCGTGCGTTAGCTTGATGTTATTGTTATGGTCGTCGGTCAATGACGAATACGGAAATCAGAGACGAGGGATCACGGACCCGGAGAGCAGGCGATTCCCATATACTCTCCTCCACAAGAAATCGAAGACTTGCACACATGAAAGTGCACAGAGGCAAAGAACAGTGATACGTACCTCGACCTTATAAGCAGCCATCGAGCTAAAGGGTACTCCCGTGAACTTCTGGCACGACGAGCAGTGGCACAGGTTCTGCATAAACGGGGAGCCCTGTAACTCGAGCTTGACGTCGCCACAGAGGCAAGAGGCGGTTCTGGTGGACATGGCGATGGCGCTGGTGGCGATGATAGCAAAATACGCTAACTAGAGGAGGAGGCAGAAGGGGGACAGCCTATCTAGCAACGTGGCCCGTAGATTTCGACAAGGGTATATATCTACTGCGATAGCCGTTGTTTCGAGACGACGAATATCAAAGATAGTCTCAACTTGTAAGCCACGATAAGACAATCGAAGTACGCCTACGATATTGAACACGCAACTTTTATATATCATCGGAATTAGGCGATTGATTTTATAAACACCGTCGGAATTACGCCCATTTCATTTACACTTATATTTCACGACAACCCATACGACCACAGTTAGTGCATGCCTGCCTAATTTGTTGGACCCGGCCGCATATTCACCCTAGATCGGCCTTCTGAGTCAAAGATTATGAAAGCGAGCCCGACGCTGTTGATTCAGTTGGGTATCTACGGCATTGAGTCCTACGCGAGGACGGCGGCGTTAGAAGTCGCGAGAAGTAGCGAGAAGTAGCGAGACAATACTAGAAGTTGTAGATCGACCATTAGATAAATTATCTGGTTGGCTTATCTCCGCCACAAATTCAAGCGGTACATCCAAGTGACGATTATGAAAGAAATTAGTATGGTAGTACGGCCCGGCAACTCTCTCTTTCTCACACTCTCTGACTAACTCCATTGACGCGAACGGACCGGGCCATCTGTATGAGGTAAGGTCTCTCTGACCTCGGGTCCCGGGCACTGTCGGTGCAAGCGACCGGTCATCTCAACCAACCCCTTTTGATACCGGCTTACCCCAAAACTGCTGGACGCCCGTAGCCAATGAACAATCACTTGTTATCTGGGAACCAAAGGAGACACATTTCGACCTTTCCGATGCGCACTATGGATACCATCTAGATAGGTAGCTCCCGTGACACCAAGTGAACTTCAATGCATCAACTCGTAGACTACAATCACGGGAATCTTGGCAAGGTATCAGGATTTTCTTTTTGTGTGACCGGTTAGCTAACATCACGGCTCTGGGTTCAGAGATACGGGTATATATATACGGCACAAGGTAGTATGTGTAATTGGCATTGTTATCAATTCATCGCGGAAGATGTCTATCTACCTAGTCGGAGTTATGTTATTATCGTGGTAGTATCTGTTAATGGCCTCTGGGGCGCAGGTCTATTCAGTAAACCCACTTATTCTCTCTCAGGTTCAAGTTCCAGCTAAATCAATTACATTTTTTCGAACACAAATGAGTCGTGAATGTTCCCTCAGTTCGGGTCCTTTAGCGCGCAAAGGCACATCAGCATCAGGCAGGGATATTAGTGAAATGTGAAGGATCAAAACATGGAGGAGTCGAACTCAGGCTTAACCGTGATCGCAAGGCCTTGCAGACATGTTGGAATCTAGCCGAGTGTGAAAAGGTTTTTGGATAAGAGGGGGGGGGGCCACCGGTGACGAATATCAAGCTCCTCATTCTACAATACCTAGATTCGTATGTAAAGACATTCCAAACTTCGGAATCATGCAGAATTTCTGCTAGCCCACCCAACACTGAAGGAGGCAAGACGGGACAATAGGCCTTTCTTTGGCTCATGCTCGTCGTTCTTTTCAGCGGAGCTAGTCATACCAGAGCTTGTTGAGCAGTCGCTGTCTTAACAGCCGTCTGTACCCATATTCCCAGCACGCCGAGTCGCGGCACGTGTCTGCGCTTTCCATGGTATATCTCCAGGAGCTTCCTTTTCCCTGCCCTTGGACCTCTTGTGTGCCGGTTTTTCATCTTCAGAGTCGCTGTTATACCTGTAGGTATCGTTTGGGTTCTCCTTAGAGCCTCGTTTTCTTTTGTTGTTTCCCGTCGCCCTCTTGTTTTTCCGCGCCCGACGGCGACGACGGCGCTTACTTGGCTTATCGTCACCAAACACTACAATTCCTTTGGTTGGGGTGGTAGGTTGAATCATAGAATCACTTTGACGCGAAGGCGCTTCCGTCTTGACTGCGACCTCCTGGTCTTCTAAGTCCTCTCCTTTGTCAAATTTCGAGCCAGAGTCAGAGTCATCCGACTTAATCTTTTGGGCCAACGAGAGAAAGCTCATACCCCGGGCTCTATAACTTTTGAGAGCGTCAGAACGAGTCTTGTGCTCTTGGCGGGCTTTCAGCACCATACGAAGATCCAGCTCATCTTCAATACCCTCATCGCCAATCTTAGGGTCCCAAACCTCCGTGCTCCAAGTGGGATCAGTCAACGGGTTGTAATCGTCGTCGTCCAATGGGCACGCCCCGTCCCATTCTTGGCACTTGATAAAATCTTCATAATCGCCATCTTCCTCAGAATCATAAAAAGGGTGGCGAGCTGAATCTAAAGCAAGATAATTAGTTAGTAACCTGCAGCCAGAAATGGACGAATTGCCGAAGATACTTACTAAACGTATCGTTTGAAGGGTAGCAGGCATGTAGAACGCTGTAAAAGCGTTCGCGACGTTTCTCGGGGGTGTCAGAAGCATATATCCAAGCTTTGACATCGTTTTCGTAGTGATCGTCCTTGCCAACATGTTGCTTCGCACGAACGGGCAAGGGGGAGTTGTAATTGAGGCCTCTAGGTATATCTTTGGCTACCACCCGGGCAGGCGCTGAGGACGGAGGAGGGGTTGGGGCCTGGCCACTGGGCAAGGCTTTGTTCTTTGGGGTTGTTGGCTCTTCCATCCTGGCTGTAATGTGGTGCGAGTGATATAAAGGTGTGTTTTTTTTTTGAAGTGCGATATGCACTTGTGTAGTAGAGGTGATGGCGAGGCTTCTATATCGGAGCCTAGATGGGTATGTGAGGTAAGTAAAGTGGCGAGAAAGGAAGGTGTTCAATATAGGTAGCGTTTCTGGGGAACGAAACCTTGCACGTACCTGGGTGCTTTTGAAGTTGATGGTAAAGTTAGAATAGGAAGATCGGTGGTGATGGTGGGTTGCGCTCGAAGTAGGGCTTATTCCTGTCGAATCCGAGCGCTAGACTAGTATGGCTGCACTTGTGATGTGGGAGACGGGCGTTGATGGTGACTTATTAAAAGCATTGGTTTTGGAAACGAAGAGCGGTGGATGAGTGGAAGGTTGATAAGTTGCGGAGGGTTAAGGCTTGAATGAAATGGAAAGGAAAGAGCCCCTGGTAAGTACTTAGGTGGTGTGAGTGGTGAAGAATTCTGCCCGATAAACAAATGCCTCCCTAGATTAGGTGGATAGATGATTACCGCGTGTGGTCAAGGGAGGTTGGTAGATGATGCCGTGTTAGGACATAATATATACTCAATACTCTCTCCTTCAAATAGTCCAAGGTCACCAAGGTTTCGTATTTAGGAAGACTATCCAATGTCTACAAACGCAATAATTCTCATTGTTTTCATATTGCGTATATAGTGCATATTGCCTTATTTTTCCCTTTATATATACTCATATGTTGGGTTTGGCACAATGTTCTTAAAAACCAGAACTAAGGTGACAAAGACTTACTCGTGGCACTACCTAACACCTACCAGATGTGATGAGCTCGTACTAGATAAAGCTGTTAGGTGAGCATCATTATAGAATGGTAGCCAGTCTAATATCTATATAAGTGTTTGGTGTTTGCAATATATTTGATACCAGCCCTTTCGCCTCTAGCATTGCTAACAAGATGTCTATCTGTGTGTCTACCAGTCTTACACGCCTCTGTGTTCAACCTGGGCTCATCGTACCACTGGACCGCGACGTACATACACAATGCTCCCGGACGAGACCACGACAGCCCAGCGGACTTCTAGGCGACGCCGAGTAAGTAATCCTTAAAGTTATTTATTCTACCCCTTGATCTAGCAATTTCTAAATATCCGTAAAGCGCGCTCGAAATGGAAAGGTGGCCGACATCTTGCTGCGTATAGTATGATAAAGTTCTAATATGTCGATGTTGTAACCACTAGAAAGTTTACATGCGGCTGTTTCGAAGCTATAGGAATGCAGCAAAGACGTTTAAGTGCCACAAAGTCGTCATCGTAAGCTAGATTCGGAATATCATTCTGAAACTCCGCGTTGTTAGAGCTTTGAGGGAAGAGTAGGTGAACATCATTTTCCTCTTCAATATATCATATCTTCGCTTAGGCTAGAATTCCCTGGTCCTCGTGCTGAGAGGTTGGCGAAATTGTCATTATATTCCACCGTCTGTGTTACCATGGTTACGAGGAGCGTGGTGCTTCCTCTGCGGTAGTTCCTGCTACCGGACTACTGGGTACCGCAATGTTCAGTCGCCCATCTCCTGCAGAGTGGAAAGGATCGCCGGCGCTGCCAATATCTAAACAGGCGGGAACATGGCGTTCAGTGCTGAGATCAGGGCCACGCTAAAAACTACGAAGAAATTCCGGATTGAGAACTGTAGGAGTGAGAGCGTCACAAAGGACTCTGGTGCCCAAGGCGAGTCAGGAGTTCTCTTCACATTCGGAGATGAAACAGTAAATAGTGAAGGCTTCCTCGTGAGCTATGCTCATCTTCTAGTAGTTTCTGTTGATCTTTTATATTACGGACTCGAGGTATAAATAAGATATCGGAGCCCATGAAAAGGTATGAATCGACTTTTCGGGATCACTAGCTCAGTTGCCAACTTCTCGCTAAACGGCTCCCTTGCTAAGGATTTCGGTACTGAGATTCCATCACAAGGCCATATTAATTCCCTGCCGTTGTTCTTCAATACGAATGTATATGACGGCTAAGCTGCTGGCGATTGCGATACAACGATCGGGTCTACGCCCATCCAACGATGATGGTGAACTTGGTAGCGCTAGGCTGGCACATACTTTATAGGCTAATGATGATACTCAGAAGTTATTTGACTACATGAACACCTAATTTGTAAGAGTGTATTTCTCTGGGGCATGAATAGCGAAGTGGCATATAGGGGGCAGGGGGGCACCGTTTACGCTTACCACGTGACGTTGAGAGTAGTAGCTTGAGAATCAAGTGTGTAAAGAAAAGAGACTATATTGTTAACATGACTGTTCACTTCTTCTAGACATGTACCTATGGTAAGATAAACCCTGATCGCGACTATTATCTGCGTCTCATTCTCCTGAATATTCATTCGTGTATGATTCATGTCGCTCGTAAGGCGACCATGAACGATTTGATGTACTAAGTTGACACTGATTCTACGTTCTAGAACTGAGCTCAGCTTGCTAGTCTATTCACAAGCTATAATCTGTGTCTGCTAAGAGACTCGTCTTATATCGCGCTAATGAATGTTGTGAGCTAAATGATATCCACCACAGCCTCACGAGCTAGCTAAGACGCGCTGGGTCCTCGCTCGTTATGTCTTTTCTACACTCTAAAAGCCGGCAAAATTTACGCAGTTGTTTTTACTATGTCACTTCCGCTGCTCCGGGATGTGGTGGGGCGCAAGTTGAGGATACGCGATTTCTCTAAAGCCTCTGTTTTGACCCTACCATTTGTTTGCTATTACTGTTCGGTTCTCTGTGCCCAAAGAACTAAGGAGATCAGGGCCGTCCATAAAGTGCCTGAGCGAAGCGTATCAAATGCTGGTTGGTGACTTAGCGTTTACTTAAGCCACTCACAACTGCCAGCCGAGTATGCATGCGGTTGCTTAATGTGAGATGAGGCGGTAGATGTAGGTACCTGTGCGTTCACTCAGACTTCGATCCCTAGAGCTGGTATCCGAAGAGGCTGTACTTTCCTGGTTGGGAATTAAAGCTACTTGTTCACGGAGCTGCTATTGACGCTAAATCTTCACACACGAGAACGTTGACCTCGGGTGCAGCGGCTATTGGCATTAACGCTTGAAGTTGTATGTAGTGCACGTTCAACCCACACTAGGAACAAGTCGCCCATATACTGACGCTTGTGAAAGTCCACCCCATCAAAGACTCCGAGTTTCAATAAATCTCGAGGCCAGAACGCGGCAGAAGCGTCGCATACCTCACCTTGCTTGAAGCTACGATAATCCCCATGAGGGCTCTCGCCGTACTGAGACTCATTCGCCTCACTTCAGGTGTAGTGCTGGCGGCCGCGGGATAGGTACACGTAGTAGTACAGTAGGCCGAGGGTGGGTCATGTTACATTGGTTTGCGTAGCCAATCGTAATGGACTATTCGAAAAGAAAAAACGCCAAGCGAAAATTCGACAGCAAGTCGAAGGCCATGGGAATGGGAGGGTCTTCTTGGTTAGTGAAGTAGCGTAGGTAATGGGTCAAATACAGATGGCAGTACACTTACCTACATAGCATAATATGCACCTGTTTCGCCTGTTGAGGCCGAGAGAATTACTGTGCGGTATATTTGAGAGTATTAATGCTAAGACTAGAACCAACTGGACCTACACAGGTGGGATGGATAGTCTTGGTATCTAGAAAGGCACTTATGTAGTAGCGTAAATAGACCTGCTGAGGGTTATAATGCAGTGTAATGTGTGTATCAGGACCCTGAAAAGCCCACCGTGATAACAGGTTTCTGAACAGGCCAAACAGCAGGAAAGAGTCCATGCGCCATCGTGACACGTAAACAAGACCCAATCAATACTACTGAGCGTAGATATATTTATTTTTGGCAAACCTCTAAACTTCTCGGTCAAGGGTGCAGAATTTGCTACCGACGAGTCGACATGCACGATGTTGGTATCCGTGGACCCGTCCGTCTGCGTCTTGACCTCGAAAACCAGATGTATCGCCTCGCTAAAGGCAAGCGACGTTATTTGCCGGCGGGTAAGTGGTGGCCGCTAACGAGCGTTGGGATATGCATACTATATTCGGCTGTACAGCTCAATGCTGCATATAGGTGCGTTATTATTAACGCTCTGCTGGGTTTCTCCTTTGGTTTTCCTGACTAATTCGGCGATCTCTCAACTCTCGTTGAGTCCCATCATCGGGGCGTCTAAAACTAGTAGTACAGCTAGAATAGTGTAGATGTCCCACAGCTCATGAGTCAAACGTCAAAAGTTAGGCTGACTAGTCGTAGGGCGGTCGGTATTCATCCATCCGCCTTAGCTGCTCTTATTGCTTGTTAGTTGCTCCCGAAAACCGGAGCGCACCTGGCATTGATGAGGCACATGCCCAGCGCGTGCTTGCTATAGCAACTGATGAGGTGAAGAATATAGATCTTCCCAAGAGCCTCAGATATGCTCTTCCCGGGTTATGTCCCCAGATAAAGCTAGCAACTCATAGCGAAACAGACATGGCAGCTTCGTCAGCATGGATATTTTGAGGTCAGCATCTCGAGTATGACTTGCACCCACGGTCAGACACAGCTAGGGGTCACACTTGCGGCCGCATTCTGAACGATTAAATCCGGTACAGAAATGACCGTCGGTCGTGATTCGGTCAACCTGGCACTGGTCTTGGCTTTGACACGCCGCGAGCATCGTCGTAGGCAGGAGGAGGGGATATCCATGTATGGTGGTGGAGAGGGTGCGTGTGTGCTGGCAGTGCCCAGCCATTCACAGCGGGAGCATGAAACCGGGAATGCATCTATACCGCATCCGAGTAGTGCTGATAGTTGTTTCTGTACACACGTAGGGAAATATCTAGGTGTTGGTTGGCGCTTGCAGGGCGGTAGAGAGCCTGGCATAGAGCAAGAAAAGAAGACTTTGATTGATGGTTACCAATGTTCATAGGTTGTAGGTAATACTGAGTAGAACGCCTAGTTTAGTATATACCGAGTAGGTAGGTCTGAGGTGGCCGGAGGGGCCGGGGGTTAGGGGTAGAGAGGGCGAAGAATACCAAGTATCAAGATGGAAAAGAAGAAAGAGATGCAAAATAGGAAGCCATAAGGACGACGAATGGTGTACACGTCGACTATTGGGGAATACTTAGTTGGGTGTTGTAATCTGTAACTCGTTTTGTAGAAGTATGGCTGACTGCAACACTCTTAAGATTAGGCGGTAGTTGAGAGCTGACCGCCTCTTCCGAATACCGTGTTGCCGAAACGGAAAAGCGCGCCAGATTGCCAAAAAGAACATCATCATCCGTTCGCATTCCCGAGAGGCAGACAGGGCCACGGACAGAGGTCAGTGGGTTGTTCGTTCGTTTGTTCGTTTGTTTGTTCGTTCGTTCGTCTGTCCGTCCGTCCGTCCATACTTAGTAGGTCGGTAGGCTGTGGGACCGATCGAGCCCAAATCACGATCTTCAACAAGAGCCGTCTAATACCAGATATGCCGTTGATGCCTTACGTCGACTAGGCAGGACCCCCATCCAAACCCCTTCCCACGAAATAAATGAACTCTTCCTCGAAGCCGCATTGCATGTAATAGACCATATATCTCTTCCTTTCTTCTCACCACCACTCAAATGCTCAGAGTCTCAGCACCCGGACATGAGACACGGACGATACATAGAGGTGACCAATTGGACTCTCCGTATATTCTAAGACTAAGACTCGGCAGACCTTTCTTGCCTCTGCCTGGTGAAAGGAAGGGATATTGAGCGTCGTCATACTGTATGTAGCCCACCTTTGTTAGTTCGATCGAAATGGGCACGAAATAGCGTCTGCGTCTGCGTCTGTTTTACTGGTGTAATGCTGAATCTGGTGTCAGTGCTGGTGTGTAGTACAGGCTGAGCTCCCCCACTCAGGTATGCAAGCTACTGCACTCTCCCCCGCTTAGACCCCACTGAGAGCACCGTAGCAGAAACCGTAGCTAGGGCAGTACTAGGGCGTGCAGTGTGCGCTAGTGGGTAGCGCACATGCAGGTCGTAGGTAATACCTAGGTGGAATATAGTGGCTGTCGACGCTGACGATAGCCCACTTGCAGCGCTTGTTGGAGCAAAGGACAGCCCACCACAGCGGGTCGGGCAGCCCTCGGTGTACCTGATACCTGCAGTGCCGCCCGTGTTACGCAGCAGCTCTCAGGTGCCTCTACTTGGCTCACCGCCAGTCCAGAAGCCTTCCATTTCCCCTCCAGATCGCAAACTTGGCTTCTTCTGCATGGGATTCACACAGCTGCGTCTCAACTCTCTATCACATCGCATCGCATTCATCGCTTCTCCACAGACCGCCTATCGCACCCGAACCAATCCTCTGGAATGAAATCTCCCACCGCCTGCCAACCTGTCCAGCCCGTCACATCATACCCTTTCCAGTTGACTGTTGATCTGATCGCATCCTGTCCCACCCTCCTCGTCAATGCCATCATCGGTGAATATCCTAGACTGGGATACCCCAATCAATCTTACTCAAGGCACATAGCCCAACTCAGGTTGATTCGGCCCTTTGCGCGCGACTGACGGCAGCACGCCGCATTGTCCTTGCTCTTTTTAAAGATTGAGCAGCTTGTCAACGCCAGGGTGCGCCAGCGGCTCTTCCATCTGGCGTAACAGCATCATCGCAGTCAGTCTGGCGAGAGGCCGATGGTAGAAAGAGGGCATTCGGTACGCTGCCCCCTTTTTCCGTCCCTTCATTTACTCTGGGCCTTGAGTACCACGGCATCTGAGAACGACGGCCGCACGTCGCCCTGCGAGCAGCTTGGCGGCCTTGCCTGGATCAAGCAATATCGGAACAACCCTGAAGGAGATCAACAATCACTTGTTATCATTGCATTGATCACCAGCACTCGGACACTGACCCGAAAGTAACCCGAATCGGTTGCACTGACGTTGCAGAAAAGCTGGGGACTCTACAAACACCAAGAACGTCATCCTCCCTGATCCATGATATTTTTATCCTACCGAACTATACAACCTCCAATGTCACTATAATACTCCAAGTTGGCGCTTATTGAAATCTGGATGCGTGTTTCTTGAGGCTCAGCTCAGTTCATCATCCAGTCGCACTGCTTGGCTAGCAACAGATAGCAGGCGTGCCTCATCGACATCTGAGAGTTACGCGGTGACTTCTTCAACTTCTCTGTCTTTGTAATACTACCCAGTATTGCAAGGACACCTACAAGATTTTTATTGCGCCAAGTAGGTCTCTCGATATGTTTATCTCACCGAAGCCTATTTTTCTTTCCTGCCAGATGAAGGATTGTTCTCGAGTTAGTCGAGTTGTAGTGCGTGGCTGCTACTCTCTTACTTCCTCGCACCCATTTCTACACTTACCTATTGCTCCCGCTGTCCATGATTGCGCTCATCTCAGTTTGTATCTACTGAGTTGATTTCTTGTCAACTTGCGAAAGAAGTTCGCACATAACCAAGAGCCTAGAGAATCAAGCCCACAGTCGCATTCACCGTTAAAGTTCAGCAGATCTTGTTTCGCCGCTGACCACTGAAAAGCTTCCTTGAATTTTTATATGCCTACCTAGGTGGTCCACACTCGTGATTGGACGCGCAACCAATTATTCCCTCAACGCGACGCCCTCCTGATTATACGCCGAGTTTGTTGGGTTCTGATTGCTTTTGTGTTGCATCGGCTACTGACGAACGCGGCGTCGTCTCGTATCTCTGGGACTTTCTTGTTACATCGCTTCCATGTCTTTCTACGCCGATATAAATCAAGCGAAGTACCTTCGCAATATGATTTGACCCTACTGAAGGCTCCTTCGGTTTGTGGTTATAGGTGTCTTTCGATTCAGCCATCTCACATACGGCCAACGATAAAGAGACATGTTGGGAAAACTGTTTAATCTAACGTCTGGCGCTGTCGCAGGGACTTCTGCTCAGCAGACTTCGCCAAGCATCAGATTGCCACCCGAGTCGGTCCAGGAAGAAATTCATACGCGCAGTCTGCTGTTTCCAGACACACAGGCACTTTTCCATCGCGAAGACCAAGTCTTCCCCCTACCGGCACTGGCTACTTTGCACCCGGGCTCGCAGGCAAGCGCCTATGATTACGATGGAGACGTTGATTTCGACGTGCGTGACGTTCGCGTCATCATTATGCAGGATGCCCTCAGCAATGTGAATCCTTCATTGTTGTTTGACAGCCACCCTGGCCCTGCACCCGAACGACCAGCTCCGGTGTCCGCTACGAGCTCGTCTCAGTCCATCTCTCAAGATTCACGGCGGACTCCTATTTCACCGAGAAAAGGAAGTCAAGGCCAAGCTACAAGGCCGTTGGGAATTCAGCCGGGAAGCCCTCAACTCCGGCAGGGCGCGTTCGATAGAAGGGGGTCCATACAATCGCGTACCTACAGCTTCGCTGAAACAGAGTCACAACGCGCATCAAGAGAATATCGTGAGGAACTCGCCAGCTTTTCTAGCTGCATTTTTGCCAACACCGAAATAATGACTTATAAAGGAATGTCTACCAAGGTACACGTCATACCTAGTGACACTCGTTCTACTGTGATACCCAGCTCCTACGCAGCTGATGGACGAGGTTCTCTAGGTAGGTCAAGCATGCGATCAAGCAGATTGGCACAATCATTCACATCGGAGTCAGCACACCCCCAGGCTTCTACGCAGGCTCCCGGGCGCCTAGCAGATCGCAAGAAGATTTTGGTTACCCGTCTCTTCCCTATCAACCTCCCCAGTGATAACCTCGAAACACCCCAAGGGTTAGGAGAGGACAGCACAGGTTTTCCTTTCCCTTATTCGCCAGATGAGTCAAAACCGAAGCAGAAGAGGTCGAAGCCTGTTCAGAAGAGGACGCCAATGTATGCTGTCGCCTTAGTGATTCCTCTTCCTGCGAACCCTACAAATCCAGCACATTCAGGTACAGCGGCAGCCAAGCCTTCGTTTAGGGCCTCTAGCTCTTTCAATGAACCAGATGCTTTCTCATCATCCCTTGGGTCTACTCGTCGAACTGGCTGGTCTATGGCCGGACCCGGTTACGGGCCGGAGTCTTTTGAGTCCTCCTACAGCAACGACGCCGACGACCGTATGGACTTCATAACCCAACATTGGGATATCATCATGAGAACACTCACACACCTCCAGTCAGTTGTTGCCGGTGCCCTCTACCCCATGCTTAAGCAAGCAGACTTGTCAGTTCCTGATCCACATCCTATGAACGCACCTATCCAAGTTAGCCGGACAACATCGGTGCATAGTCGCCGCGGTTCGGATCCTTCACAAGTGAAGATGCCCAAGCAATATTCAAAGCTTGTGGCATTACCTCCGAACGCGCTGATGCATGACCAGCGGACTAGCGACGAGGTTCAAAACACCCAACTGCGTATTGTAACTGGGCTTTGTGCCACCAGGGTTGTGACAGGCCAAGGTCGTTGGGGACCATGGAGAGAAGAAGCTAGATGGGTTGCAAGGTGGGCCGGTGGCAAAGAGCAGGGGTTTTTCTTCTTCAACCTCCTCACAGGTTTTCTAGCGACACATACCGACTGGCTTCAGGCACTGAGCCCAATCTGGTACAGACGGCGCTATTATCAGCAACAGAAAGCCAAAAGCGAAGAAGACACTTCTCTACCATCTCGCACAGTAATCATCTCGAATGATAAAATGGCTGCACGGAGGCTGATTTTTCTCCTATCGGCATTCTTACCTGCGAACCAGCAACTCCCAGTAGTGCGTGCCCAACGCCCAACCACATCCGCTTCTTTCGGTGCTTTCGGTCACTCTCCACCGTCGTACATTGTTCCGATTAATAAAGAAGAGTCACTCCGACGAAAGATCAACCGCCGGCAAGGCCAGAGGGCGCCGTCACACACTCGAAGCTTCAGCATCCAATCACAGGCTACTACACGCTCCATGACAGGGATACCAGCTCAGTTAGCACACCTTACTATAGATAGCCAGCATCATGAGCGACGGTCATCTGAATTCTTCAAACCAGCGCACCTTCCCATAGCTGGGAGTGATCTCAACACTAGAAAGAGCAGTGCCGCAACAACAAACACCGTGTTGCCTGATGAGGCTGTTGCACATTTCTCTACCGCTCAAACCAGGAATATAAACCACGCCATTCGACCAGATAATCGTGGCAGTGCGGCGGCTGATGACTTGAAACGATCACTTACGCGGGTTGATAGTCTTGGTCATTCCAGCCACGCAAGTACCCATTCCCGCCAGAGCTCGCGATGGGGTAGCGTCATTAGTGGTTTATGGGGCACACGGCGACGGGAGTCGACGGCTTCGACATCCCAAACGCCGGATACTTTAGGCCTATACGATAGCCCTATTGGATCGCCCACGAAAGCAATGTTCGCTAAGAAAGATGAGCTGTCTAGAATAAACAAACAAATGAAATCTGGAACCACCGAGATAGACAGCGAGTCTCGGATCAACGAAACGGCCGAAGGTGAACCCGATACTCCGCGGAAACAGGTAGCTAAGCAGTTAGATCCCCAGACCAGGATACCCAACCCTTCCGGTGCCTTTGAATCCCCTGTCAAGACGTCCATCAATAATGATGACGGTGTGATTGATGTCGACGTCCAATTCCCAGAGTACTTAACATCATTCGAGACAGCCGTTAGCTCCCCATCAAGCAGTGGCTACCTCTCCACCCCTGGTCTCGGAAGTGGCCTAGATAGCTTTGAGCAGTTTTCGCGACTTGCTATTGATGGGGACGCCCCCCTTAACGTTGCAGGATGGCTGCAGAGATATCACCCCGACTTTACGTTACAGGCTATACCGCCGCAAAAGGACCTGCTCGATCAGGTCCGTGAGTCTCTCAAAGCTGAACCAACACCAACAGTACATCCAAACCCAATCTCAGATCCATGGCCTGTCGAGCAATGGGTCGACGTAAGTAGTGCTATAATAGCAGACACTACAAACTTCAGCATCAAACGGCTTCGTTACCGTCGCCTGGTCAAGCCAAAAGCAGCGGCAGATCGAAACAATAATAGCTCACTCGATCATATTAGCCCGTCGATGGCGACGCCGGCTTTGTCGCCAAACGATCAGCCAGTAGAGGAAAAGTTTGAGGAGGAAGAGCTCGTTACCCTTGACGAGGCACTTATCGATGCTGTTGAGAAGGTGATTGCACAGACAAACGACTCGAGTCGTGGGACATCCGCTACCTCTTCTAGATCTGTCAGCAAACGTCGAGGTCGAAGCAATAGTGAAGCTTCAGAGCCTGAAGATGTACCACCCGATATGAAGCTGGATTTCCAGGAAGTCCCGCGTGTCGAATGCAAGACCGTTGTCTTGTCAGCCTTGGGAAGTATCGTGCAGGAAGTGGTAGACAGGCGTGAAAAAGAGAGCCAAGGTACATACCCAAATCTTAACTACCAAGCGAGTCGCGAGAAAGAGAGCGCACTACGGGGAGCCGTCCGGGTCTGGCTCGAGAGTGTGGAACTCGGCGACAGCTAGTCTGGGTTCGCACACCCTGACGTAGGGCGTTCTTTTTCCTTTTCCCTTTTTTTTTTCTTTTTCTGGAAATGTTGTATGAGTACATTGCGTTCTGTTCTTCAAAGAGCTGAACGGATTAAGTAATGTGTTTCGTGTGCCTTGAGATACCCGGGGAATTTTGGTTGCATTTTATGACTCTATCATCATAATTCTTTTAATCCTCAATTTAGCGGCGTTCTTTCAAGCATGGGGTTCGGAGCTTTTCAAGTGCTGGAAAATGGGCTTTTTCATGATCTTTCGATAGCAAGAGCTTTTAGATGGTCTGTCGGCGTTTCAAGAGGGCTGTTCATAATAAGTTTGCTGCGAAGGGTTATCTCAAAATATACCCCATGTCGTTATAGCGTACCAAATTTGCATCACAATAGACAGCCATGAAGCCGGTTGCTTCATTAGATTACACTGATCTCAATAATACTACTATACACGCAAGTGACTATGTTCCTCGATTTATTGCCATTATCTATTCGTCTATTCTAGTAGGTATTTATGTTTTAATCCACGTGAGCCTTATATACTCTTTAAATGCCAGAGCCGCTGCTCTGTGTTGTTACCGCATTGCCGTTACCTGTATGATAACCTCCCAGTTAGGTTGCCCATGTATATATGCGAGGACATCGATCTCCTATGACCATTTGGAAATTACAGGGCGGATCTCGTCTATCGGAATAGCTACTTCTGTTAGACCGGCTTTTGCCGTCTTCACAGGTGCACAATCCGAGTGCTGTGGCTCTCGCCTCAGCGTCCAAAGCGTTTTGACATCGAGAGATGACAAGAAATCTAGAGCGCGCCCGTAGTTTGTGCCCACTTGCGCTATGCCATGACTGTCATCTGAAAGAGTGAATTTGCCGCCCAAGGAGAGCCATTTCTATGATGTCCTAGGTTAGCCTTCAAGCTTTCACGTGCCGTACATAGTCATGAGGGAGGGCGAAAGAGGGCCATGGAACTTGGGAGATAAAAAGTTTACCTCAGCAATAACCCGGCATGGATATGGCTCAGCTAGTCCTTTCCGTAGAGCGCTGCTATTGCATTCGAGCCACCCGCCGTATGAGGCAACGAAGGCCAGGTTCCGCTCAATGCGCTCCCAGACACCGCGCCAGCGCCGCACATCGCGCCCCGGGTCCGAACTCATCAAGCGGATCAGATCGAAGTGGCCGACTACGCGCGGGCGGAGGGCGACGAGCATTTCGTACTGCTGGTCGTAATAGCGCTCATAGGTCTTCTTCTCGCGCGCTTCTACGCCTTCGACCTCTCCGTTCTCTTCACGTCCCGATTCCGTCTTAGCCGTGACACCGTTAGTATAAGTCCCGTTCGTGGGCGGCTGGGCCGACGCCACCGCTCGCGCGTAGTACTCCTTGTCGTAGTCGATCGGTACTCCGTTCACGTGGTGCAGGCTGCCGATGAAATAGTCAATGGCCGGATGCGCCGCCAGCTCCGTGATCAGCGACTTATAGGCCGGCCGCAACCACTCGCCCTCGAACCCGATGAGCAGCGCGATTTGTGGCGCGTAGAGGGCCTGCAGACGCTGTGCTTCCTCGAGGTAGGCTTCGTGTCGCGGCATTAAGACCGCGAGTGAGGCTTCGGGCTCATCCAGCTTGCTATAATGTTAGCATCGAGGCTTTTTGCTTGGAGTCTTATACACGGAAGAATAAGGAGACGCAAGGAGGATGAGATGGAGCGACATCAACTCACTTCTTCGGGGTACAGGTCCTCCAGCGCAGTCCGCGGCATGTGTTCAGTCAAGGCCATAGTCTTGTAGCCCAACCCAATGGCATGTTTGATGATGTCCTCGAGCTGGTCCTTGGCGTGCCCGGGGCAGAATTGCCCCGAGTGAGAGTGCATGGTGAACGCCATGTCCGCTTATCCGATGGAGGCGCGTGTCTGGGAGGAGAATTTTAGGGGGGCAGACACAAGTATGCGCTGGCCAGAGAAAAGTAAGTGGCCGAGTGTTTTCTAATGTGTGTAAATGCTTTTTGGCTGAGACGCATGAAGTCACGAGGGGCCTCTCGACAGCTCTGATCTTTTCAGGAAATCTCCGGATGAGTCCAGTGTTGACCAAAGGAGAGAAATTTTCGGAATTGCGGTGAAAATTGTGTAAGGAATTAAATCTCACTTCGCTCCCCCCTTGCAGCCCAGGAGAAAACAAACAAAGGGGCGTGCCAATGGTTGGTGGTATTGACGTTTGCTGAGAAGAGTGGCCGGCTAGGTAGGAGGTAGGTATCAATCACCTCAGGTAGTACCGTGATAATAATGGCATAATAGTTCATGAGGCACACACAAGTTAAGGTTGGACAGGGCTGGCTAGTCAAGGACATGTTCAAGCTATAGAGTAGAGTATTTGGTTAATATTGTTGTTCTTTTCATAACAGGGACTTTATTTTATTTTGATATATTCTTAGAGCTCAGGGACAGGTCAATCTATCAATCTATCACACCTTATACGCTTGCTGTATGTACTTATGTCTCGATGAGATTATAGTATTTGCCATGTACTACATGTAGGGTGCTAGGTTTCTTTGCTCTCGAATTCAGATGAAATAAAATTTCCTCTAGATAAGATACCCAAGGTTAAGAACCCCGCCCCCGCAGTGACGTTGGTGCTTACCTACCTACTACCTACTAAGAGCTAGATACTTACATATAGTTACCGGTACTACTCAATATGTACTGTACCTAACCCGGTAACAGCCGCTTGCAGAGGGATGGCGGGTGGGGCAACCACCCAATCAACGCGCCGGCATAGCTACGGTAGGTACGCGTTGACCAGCCTACCTACCTTACCTGTACCTATTACGTAAGTAAGACTAGACCCACACCAAGCCTTTTTTTTGAGGAACCAACCACCATCCATCACCATGGCCAATTGAACTCGATCAATTAGCCTTATTGTTTGGTTTCTATTCCTCGACAAAAACCTAAACAACTAGGGTACAATATATCAATCACACTGTGCATGTGCAATTGGGATAGGGTAATCGGACTCTTCCCTTGCGCATTGTATTTCATCAGTGACATGATACTTTTCATTTGTCGCCAACCATCCGTCCTTTGCGACAGCGCCCTTTGGTGTCGAACAGCCGAGTCCGCGTTCTTCTAGAAGCATTTCAGTCTCCAACACGGGTCTGATTCCTACTACGCAACGATCCACTACCTAATTTCGCTGCTACCATGTTGTTCGTCGAGGAGGATGCCGAGTTGATCAAAGCCTGGATCGTCAAGCGCCTGGAGAACAAGTAGGCGCGCCATCCATGCGACTCGATACCGTCTGCGTGTGCCGCTGACCTCTATTTGCATATAGCTCCGACGCTGATGCCGAAGTGCTTGCCGACTACGTGCTCGCACTCCTGAGGCATGATGGCGATGTTGAGACCATTCGTAAACTCTTCAAGGAGGAGATCCCGGATTTTCTACGAGAGGGTATGCGTGCCGGCCTCTGCTCTCTAGCTGCATCCTTGGTCTCATGATGTTCTATATATGCAGTACTATGTGTGTAGGATGCTAACAATGACAGATGCTGCAGCATTTACCGATGATGTCTTACAGGCAGTCAAATATCGTTCCTATGTCCCCGGGGCTCCTCCTGCTCCTCCCACTGCGCGACAACCCCGTTTCCCACCTCCGGCAGCACCAGCGCATGTTGCACCCCGGCCTGATATAATGCCGCCGCCGCTGTCCCTCTACCATCCTTCCGCGCCTTTTTCTACACCTCCGGCGCCGCCAGCCTTTCCCCAAGCTGGTTCGCGTAAGCGTGGCTACAGCGATCGTGATGATGGCGATGTGGATATCATTCTCAACAACCTACCCCAACCTGGCCCGCCGTATAAGCAACCACGGCGTGGCGGGGGGTATGGTCAACGCGGTGGAAGACACGAAGATCCATACGGAGCGAAAAGCTATCGAGGAACGTCCCGTTACCCTGGACTTCCCGGTTCGGTTCCATATGGAGCTCCCCTACCTTTCGGCCCATCTCCCGTTGATGCTAACGCGATTTTGGAGAACATCCAACTTCTACAATCAATGCTTCCCACTGCTGTTGATTTGCCTCCATCTATTTATCCCGGCGCCTTTCCTCCGCCGGGCCGGAGCAAGCAGCGTTCCCGGGGCAGGAATGGCAATTTTGACCATGGAACTAAGCAGTCTTATACTCTACCTCCAATGCCCGTTACGGTTGACGGTGAGTTCCTTTTACTAGATAGATTTGTAGCAGAGGACCCTATGGAAACTAACAATCATGTAGAATACGACCCTAACAATGCAGTATTGTCTTTGCCACCTTTCGGCGTACAGCGGTTTTCAGCTGGGCAACAGTTTGACATTCCCAACTTCCAGCTACCTCCGCCTACGAATCGTCGTGAGCCTAAGAAACCTCGACGGATAAAAGGTCGTGCTCCATTCGCTGCTAATGGCCCAAATCATGACAAGACCAAGACAGCTATTGTCGTTCAAAACATCCCCAGTGAGAATTTCACCGAAGACCAAGTCCGTGGGTACTTTTCACAGTTTGGAAACATTATGGAAGTCTCAATGCAACACCAGAACCGTCTAGCTATGATCAAGTTCGATTCCTGGGAAGCAGCAAACGCGGCTTGGAGCTCACCCAAGGTGATATTCGACAACAGGTTTGTTAAAGTTTTCTGGTATAAAGAGGAGGGTGGTGATGAGGCTGCAGCTAATGGAAAATCTGCAAACGGAACGAACGGTCATTTAGACGGAAATGCAACAGCTAGCGAGTCGATCTCTGCTAAACCAGAGTTTGACATGGAAGAGTTTCACCGCAAGCAGCTAGAAGCGCAAAAGATTTATGACCGGAAATCGAAGAAGCGGCAAGAAATTGAAGGCAAGCTTCAAGAAGTAGAGGAACGACAAAAGGCACTTCGTGAACAACAGGCAGAGGCAAAGCGTCTACTTCAAGAGAGGCTCAAAGCAAACGGCACTAAAGATGGTTCATTATCACCTGTAGAGATATCGACGATTGAGGGCGGAGACAAGAAGCCGAGTGCGCAAACTGAAGCTCTTAAGGCTCGACTTGCCGCTCTTGAAAAAGAAGCCAGTCAACTGGGCCTTGATCCTAATGAACAACATGATGATAATTTATCATGGACCCCGCGAGGGAGAGGACGTGGCAGAGGTTACCGAGGGGGTGGGACGTTCGCACTAAGGGCAATTCGAGGAGGGTGTGGATATCGGGGAAGAGGAGGAACGATAGAATCCAGACACGCTGCGTATGCAGCATACTCTCTGGATAATAGACCAAAGATTGTGGCACTGTCTGGGGTTGACTTTACAATACCAGAGAATGACGAAGCCCTTCGGCAGTATCTCTTTGTGAGGACAATTCTTTCCACCACAAGCGGACTTTACTAATGAGTTGCAGAGCGTTGGAGAATTCCAAGAAGTTCATGGCGCGCCAGCAGTAACACATGTTACATTCAAGGATCGTAAAACAGCAGAAAAGTTTATGTTTGGTATTTCTACAGGCAACTCTATTCACGGCATTGAAGGGAAGATCGAGCCCACGTGGGCCAAAACGGCTCCAGGGTCGGCGAAGACTGCTGACGGCGACGTTTCCATCACCGGAGCCCTAGATGATGAGCAGAATGATGAGAAAAAGGTGGATACAGGGACTGGTGATGCTAATGGAGACCTCGAAGAAGGGGAAATTGACAATACCTCTCACCATGACCAAGGAGACATGGACTATGAAGTCTGGTAAACCACAAACCCGGCAAAAAGAAACGTGAGCCTTTTCAGGACGGTTGTCAAAAAGATGTGGAAAGGGGTAACATGTGTACATGTGCCCTATAAAGTCATAAGAACAAGAGCTCCTCCAGATCAGTAAGTTGAGGACATGGCAAGACATGTCTTTGAGCACTAGTGACAGAATCAGGAAGCTAAGGAAGTTTTGATGTTTTCCGACCCTTTGATTGTTAATAGAGCGAGTTAAGGGTATCCTAAATATCAATATACCCACAATGTAAAAATTAATGATAACTATGAGCGCTGGGTTGCTAGCCACTTATGTTCTTAAACTAGGTAATTAGAGTATTATAAGAGCATTAGTTTATAGGCATTTTATTATCCACTAGAAAATTGTCTTAATCTATGTTTATAAAATGCAAGGGTTTTTTATAAGTTATATTTATATAAGCATAAAGACGCATCGCATAAGGTCTTAGATATAAAGTAAATAAAGTTATTCAGGCATTTAAGACATTAAGCTAAACGTTGAGACAGAGGGCCTAAGGTCAAAGAAAATACCGTACTTATACCATGACTCCTAAGAAGCCCTAAGAGAGTTCGGGGGTAGTCAAGGGATCTATGCGACCATAAGAATATTATTCTCATTTAAAGTAATTCTCCAAGCCTTAAATACAGCCCTTGTGATAGATCTAGACTTTGCGATCTTATATAAATAGTAGCTAGTAGGTAGTATAGCTTTAGAAAAGCTATTTATCTTTAAACAAAGGGAGGCATCTGCAAATAATTCAATTGTTTGGCGAACAGGTCTCTCTAAGAGTAGTTTAACACTAACTTGCTTTTAACATCAACAAGGATGTAACTAATGTTCACTCCTATTGTTTATAGGCAATGAAACATATCGCTCGTTACATTAGGTGTATATAAGTCCAAAGAAGCAACAGTTATTTCTCTTCTAAATTAGTCTTTCAACAACCATAACCAGAACAACCATCTTACACCAAAAATCAAACAAGCTAATTGAGAATAACCCAGCACGAAACATTCTCTGAACTACTTCTACTAGAACACTACCCGAAAACTCACAAAACACGTCCTGAAACATGTCTTCTCGACACTCTTCTACAACCACGCCTTTTCAACCATACACTAAACTTACTACTCAATCTGAAAACACGTCTTCTCGACACACTTCTGGAGGAACGTCTTCTCGACATACTTCGGGTGGTACGTCCTCTCGACATGCTGGAGGTACGTCTTCTCGACATACTTCTGGAGGTACGTCCTCTCGACATACTGAAGGCACGTCTTCTCGACATACTGGAGGTACGTCTTCTCGACATACTTCTGGAGGCACGTCTTCTCGACATACGTCTGGAGGAACGTCTTCTCGACATACTTCGGGTGGTACGTCTTCTCGACATACTTCTGGGGGTACGTCTTCTCGACATACTTCTGGGGATACGTCTTCTCGACATACTTCTGGGGGTACATCTTCTCGATACACTTCTGGAGACACGTCTTCTCGACACACATCTTCTCGGCATACGTCTTCTCGACATACTTCTGGAGGCACGTCTTCTCGACACACTTCTGGGGGTACGTCTTCACGATATACTTCTCAAGGTTTGACCAGTCAAGGTCGCGAGGCACTAAATGAACTTAGTCGAACAATAATCTCTGAAGCAGCTTCTCAAAGTGGGCCCCAAACAAGTCGCCAGGAAACAATAGCCACCAGTCAAAAATTATCAGGTTTGATTACCCCAGGTTTGGTCACTGCGTCTAATACTCAAACAAGGATACCAGGTTTGGATTTCGATATCCAACAAAAGATGGACCTCGTTCGTCTTGTTGAAATTCTTCACCGCACTCCACTTGGGATCTATCCCGCCGCTGTGGAAATCCTCACCACTTTCAAGATGAAGTGGGGTCGTGATCCCGATGCAACAATGCTGAGCGTTTTTGCAGATTACCTTGACTACTGGAAAAGGTGCGAGTACAGGCTAGCAACATATTTTTATGCTTCCCTTCTGGGAGTCGGCAGGCCCTGGTACTAGGCCCGTTCCGGCTTATGGTTTTGTTTCTATCAACGCCTTGTTTTCTTGTGTAAATTAACTACTTTTTCTCCTTTCGTTGCCTCTTCACCCTGCCACCCCTAACCCCGAAACGCGGAAAAGGTTTGTTAGAGAAATAAAAACAAAAACGAGAAAAAAATTCAGGAGAGAGAGAGAAAAAGAAAAAAAAGAAAAAAAGAAAAAGAAAAAGCTGTTAGGCTATAAAATATAAGATAGCGTATTCTAATTTACTGGGCGCAGGTTCGACCTATAAATAAAAAAAGAAAAGTTAAAACTTTGCTCTCATTTACTGGTTCATATAGTGACATAAGAAAAGTATCAACAGCTAATAAAAGTAAGAAACGGTGATTAAATGAATTGTCTTAAAGGTATAAAAGGTATAAAGGCAAGTTATAGGCAATTTAAATAACTAATAATTAGCATATATGACTGAATGCCGTGTCGAGTTATTTGAGTGAGGGGAGAACAATCCTTGGCCATGTCACGGTAAAAGACGACATAATCGGAATATGAGAACGAATGGCGTCTGTTTGTTATATCTAAGCTTTTTAGAGGCATCATATCTTTCTAAATGTATTTCCCCATCCTTACCATCAGGACTACCCGATCAGCGCTATGTCCTGGCCTAGTCTTACTCAACTCCGCTAGAAAATCACAATAGGCGTCGTTATCATCATCTTGTTCACATTGCCATGTCCTCTCTAGCATGCAGTTCTCAAATACGTAGAGCACTGGTGCTATTACAGCAGGTGAGACTCTCGCATAGATTTCCGCAGACAATCTGGCAACCCGAGCTATCAGTGCGTCGTCTTCTAAGCGATGCAGCTGTAGGAACCGAGCCAGCAGCATTTCTAGCAGTGTTTCCACCCCTAGTGCTACTACCACTATTAACACTGCCTGTGTTTTGAGTCATAGTAATAAGTGGGCGCGCAAGCTCAGGTTGCAGTGTTGCAGAATGTATTCCGTAGGCATGTAGACATTCCTTGACTGTCTTCGCTTGATCCATGAAATCCGTCATTTCATTACCGGAGACGACAATATGAGCTGACGCGATGGCCTTCTTTTGGTCAAGACGCCATATATGCAATTCGTGGACGGACTCGATACCAGGAATCTAACACAATTAGTCCTACTCAAAATTCGCGCTCTAGGAATAAAGAATATAGATGCCTCAAGCGTAGGTGAGTTGTGTCAGTAGGTTTCAAATTTACCTTCTCCAGGTCATGCTTAACATCGTCAAGATCAACGCCGCCGGGTGCGCTTTGCATGAGTATCTTGCCACTGTTCTTAACCAATGGGATTGACGACAATATGATCAGAATCGCTATAGCCGTCGACACAGCTGGGTCGACATAGAAGCGCATGGGTGAGCTTGTTAGCCAGATTACGAGGGCAGCAATAATGACAGCGAGATTATTTAGTGCATCGCTGATGACGTGTATGAGCACACCCATTATTCCGAGATCGCGGCCTGGTGCCTGTAATTTGATGATGGTATGTCGGTGCTCTGCATGCGCGCTGATGGGCTAGAAAGAGTATTAGCAAGGATGGTGATGAAAAGGGAAATATCCCATCCCGCTCACAGTTAAGGTGATATTCTCCATAGAGTCTTGACTCGAAGGAATAGCTGCCTCGACATTAACGGGGTTGTGACTATGTTCGTGCTCGTGTTCAGGCTCGTGAGAATGGGTCTCCGTGTGAGAATGGGTATGTCCATGACTATGTCCACCATGATCATGACCATGATGTTCATGCAGCAAGGTTGCGCTTAAGATATTGAGAGCTAAACCGACGGAACCGATAATGAGGACTAGTTTGGGGCTTTCAATGGCTGTCAAAGTAGAGTAGGTTAGCGAATATCGGTCTCTCTACCCATAGTCCGGATTGGAGAACTCACGTTGGATGGATATGAACCTCTCAAGAGATTGCAGAAAAATCGAGAGGCCGAGGGCCAGAAGAAAGACACCGTTGAAAAACGCACCAAGGAGTTGAGCGCGTGCCCAGCCGAAGGAAAAGTACTGGGGAGACTTAGCTCGCTCTGACACCTGGGAAGCAATGTCAATACATTATCGTGTATGGGCAATGATGTCTCGTACCAAGATGGCTGTTAGAGCTATGACAAAGCCTATGAGATCATTCAACTACCGAAATATCAGTGAGATTGCTCATAATCCTATACTCGTCCAGCTAGCTTCAGGTGGCTCGTTCGTACATAGTGGAATGCATCTGCCAACAGGGCGAGCGACTTGGTGTAGAATGCAACTGGTGACAATATTAGTGCAGGTCTAGACTCGTAGGAGAGAGACTTCAAACGAACCTGCAATCTCTGCAACAAAGAAGGAGAACGAGATGCAGATGACAGCAATTAGCTTTTGCTTGGACGTCAGCTTAAAGAGAGCCATGATGTTACCCGGAATAAAAGTGAGTATTATCCGGGGTATTGGTGACGTGACGGGCTGACGTTGGACGCGGCGGTAATCAAGAACTAGACTCTAGGGTGAAGAGAGACATGAGGCTAGAAAGACGGGCGCGCGCGCGCAAAAGTGAGGTAGGTATACACGAGACAGAAAGTGGCTGCCAAGTGGCCTGTCGCATCAACCGCGGACAGGATATCTAATAGTCTTTGTTGTCGGTATGCTCTGCACGCCGGTTCTTTGTTCTTCGGGTACGGTAACTATCCGCAGTGCAGACACCGTACCTAGGTGGGGAGGATGCAGAAGATAACCCGCTGACGTGATCGGATTGACTTGTCAGGACTCGATAGACAAGCGACCAATATGTTAGATGTTTAAGACTGCTCTCTTGTAATGTTTGTTTTTTGTATGTGGGTGGGTATAAAGCGATTCTGACGCCAAAATATCGCCTTTGTTCTCGCAAGGTACTAGATCTATACTGTTCGTGCCTAGCCAAGTAACGGTGACATGCAACAAAACCTAGAGTACCTGCCTAGAAGGGCATATGACGAACGTATTGATAGTGTGGTATAAGTCTACCTCTTATGTAGTGTAGTATGTCATGTAAGTCGGATGTTACTGCACTGACACCTCCAACAAGACGGAAAGTACTTACCTAGTATGTAATCTCGTCTCGGCGGCGGATCAAACAGAGCACAGCCGATGCCGTCCGTCACTGCTCAAAACAGGCCCCTGCACAGGGAAGTTGCAAATAGGCAAGCATATCCTGACAACTTAGGCAGTACCCTCTTGGGATCAAACTGCTTATTAGAACCCTGGGCAGTGATTGGGCTATAACCTCTATGTGCAGGTACGGCACTGCTTAAGCGGGGAAACATGTATTGCACTGGGGTACTTACCATGCGAAAGCTACCTACATGGATGTAAGGTCAAATCTATACTGTATGTAGTGTATCCTAGGCAATTAACTGGCTTAAAACCTACGTAGGTACATAGGTAGTATTAACATCATGGATGGGTATCTACATGTATGTACTAAGTATGTAAATTATAGGTAATAGGTCTCATATATTGTAGGTCAATCCCGATACCGCTATGTACTTAATAACTAAGTATTACCACATATGTCGTTCGATGGGACAAGAAGTAGTGTACGAGTGAGTTGAGAGGTGATACATATTACAGGGCGACACACGGCATCACACATGATATCACACTTTGAATACGCCTTTTTCGCCGAGCGTAATTACTCAGATTGCTCAGCCTATGATAAGGGAGAGTGTTTGTCAATGTTAGACCTTGCTAAGGTTAGGTAGTTCAGCTTGATAATAAGTGCTCCCTTGAGACCTAGTCCGTCCAACGGCTGTGTCTACAGCTGTGTTTGGTTGCACTGGATCTTACACTGGATCGTCCACCATGCCGGGGTGCCGGCCAGAGAGATGCACGGTAAGCGGGATGTTGCATCCGACATGATTCCACTTGTTGCGCAAGGCCTCTCTAGCCAAGAAGCGGTTCATGAGAGCCGGGGGCCGTGCTGTGCATGCGTCTGCTGTGCTCGCCTGTCAGGTGTCATTTGGTTGAAGGAAATAAAAGCTGATCCCGCGAGTACAGGCCAACATTGCACAAGTTAGAATGTCCTGGCAATTAGTTCCGATCGGAGCTATGAAGGCACAACTAAGTGTTGCGATACCCACCTTGTCTTTTACCGATCCGGCACGGAAAGTCAGTGCGTCATAGAAGTAGAGGTACGTCTGTTACTGCTGAAGGCATTCAACATCACATACATTCGAATGATCGCAAATGAAAGTGATGATTAAAGTATGATATAATGAGTCCAGCTTGACGGTGTATATAAGCAACGTGCTTGAAAGTATGTAGTAGGATGTAACAGTATTATGATATACTCTAGGTAGGCAGCCCAGCATGCCCATCCATATCCACGGCGTTTCTAGTAGAATACCAGTACACCTGTTGAGGCCTCGAATCGGTCGCGTCATTGGACACAGCAAAACAGTGTTGCCGCAAATATTCACCATCACGCTGGGACACGGGCTAGCATCGAAACCGGTGCCATCTACGAGAACGTCTGTGTTTGCGGCAACAATGGACACAGTAAAAGCAAGAGAATATCCTTGTACTACCACAGCTCTCGCCTCAGCTAACTCATAGCAGAATACAATAGGCGAGAATTTCGGGGGCCCGGCACAAAATTTGGCCACTCGTGAGTAGCACCTCCAAGACTTCTAGAACACTGGCTACTAGGTCTCGAAAGCGGACGATTTAGATAGGAGTTGATGGCTTCCTTTGATCCTCTATTTCGCCCGCCTTCGGCATCTACGAGACATTCTGGCATATTACTAACTCTTTGCTTTTGTGGAGATCAATTTGATCTTGACGATGTGCCGGATCTTGCTGGGAAAGTGGCGGTTGTCACCGGAGGCAGTGAAGGAATCGGATACGGCATTACGTACACGTTGTTGAGACATAATATCGCTAAAATCTATATCTTGTCCACATCTGAACAAGTTGTGGAGGGCGCAAAGAAGGCGATAGCTACAGAGCTCAGCCAGGCTGCGGCGGATAAAACTGAATGGTTACAATGCGACCTAGCGGACTGGAAGAAGACACAAAAAGTGGCTAAGCAGATCAGAAAGGATGCCGGCAGACTTGACATCTTGATCAATAACGCAGCCAGGGGGGTTATGACATACCAATTGACTGACTACGGAGTTGATCGGCACATGGCTGTGAACCATATGGGCCATGTTGTTTTAACGTCTCAGATACTCCCATTGATGAAGGAGACGGCCGCAAAGGGAAATACCGTGCGAATCGTCAACCAGGCAAGCAACGTCCATCAATTGGTACCAAAGGACGCTAAATTCGAGAGTCTCGAAGAGTTGAATCGAGATCTGGGACCCAACACGCAGTACGGCCGTAGCAAGCTTGCCAACATACTCTATGCCCGCGACTTCACAAAGCATGTGACCAACGCAGGCCATCCAAACATCCTCATGAATTCGACCCACCCAGGCTTCGTCAGTACTAAAATGAGTAAGCAAGACATCTTGGAGCCATTCCCACTTGGTGGTTACGGGATGGCTGTGGGCATGGAGCCGTTCAAGAAGGATCAACTCGACGGTGCCAAATCGGCCATATATGCGGCGACAGTGACTGACAAGTCAGGTCAATATATATGTGCACCGGCCGTGCCAGAATCTGGCAGCATCCTGGCACAAGACGATGCATTGGCGGATAGTCTGATGACGCTGACACGACAAGTCATCATGGAAAAAATGATGGGTAGATCAGCCGACACAGAGTGCCATTTTGAGGAGTTGGTGCTCTATTAGGTAGACGTTCAAGAGTTTTTTTTTTTTTTTTTTTGTTGTGAATATACTGCAATTGTTCTTACCTAGGTAGTGCTGCAGGTAAGCGAAACAGCAATGCTTTGGTATCTGAGTCTCAGTAAGGTAGGCGGTCTGATTTTAAGCTACTTACAATGTAACCTCGTTAGCTAAATTCTGCCGGACTTAACGCCTACGAGCATGCAGTAGATTAGGTACTTACTTACCTAGCTACCTACCTAAGTACTTAAGTAAGAGGTACTATCTATAGGTACCTCTGGGTAGGTCCTTAGCGTCATCGTCGGCCTATCCTTAACCATCCGCTACTTACCTATACCGCAGCTTCATAGTCCGTGGGGTTACGAAGTTGCCTCGCCCACTACACCAATAGGTGGGATGGCCCAAGGTCCGCAATACGATGCTTGAGTTTAGTCGCCTCGCAACAGGCTCATCGAGGTGCAAATGTCTCGAAATGCTGCTCTATCGCCTTCGGCGCCCCGTCGCCCGTCGCATTGGACTTCGCATTTGCGACAGTTCAGCAAATCGAGCACCGATAAGCTATTCATCGAGCCATCGAAGTCTCCCGACACCGTGTCTCTTGCTAGCAACTCGACAATCCGCGACTTCCAGTCATCCAAGCGGCCCTCCGAGCGGACCTACACCGTGACCATCAACGAATCCCTGGTGCGCGATGAGGTGCTCTTGAATTTTGATCTGGTCGGCGGCGGTGCTATCCCACCGGGGGCTTTGATGTCCATAACTGCCGTAAAGGCAGAGACAGACCGCTCCGACCGGCTACAAGGCTCCCTATATGGGTCTTCAAGGCCACCGCCCTACCAGCGGGCTTCTGCCGCGTCGGCGGATGCTAGATCCAATGATGATACGACTCGGAGATATGTTTTCGTGGCTAAGGACATGCCGAAAGACTTGAAGGCTCGGATGCCGACCGTGGAAGTATATGTTGCAAAGCACGTGGGGGATGTCTTCAACTTGAGGAAGGGAACTCAAGTTGTACTGGCCCCTGTCGACGGCTCTTCGCCGGCCATCGAAGCTTCACATGTCGAATTATCCTTCAAGGATATGTATCTATCGCGGTCCGATATGTGGAAGCTTGCCGTTGCGGACCTGGCTGACAGGACCGTGTATAAAGGCCAGGTTATCTATTTTCTAGGCACCATTAAAGCTACTATTACTACGGTCTTTGTGGCTGGCCGTAAGGTCCAATCTGCTTTCTTTGGTCGCCAGACTCATCCTATCTTTCGAAGCGAGTCGGCGAGGTATATGCTGTTCATTCAGATGGCACGTGAGATGTGGGAGTTCGACTCAGATGGATCCGGCGAGATTATGTTCTACAAAGTTGTCAATGGCTTTCTGCCCGCTCTGTTCAAGAAGTGGACAATGCTTCAGGTGAAGCATCTAGTCAGCATCGTTCTCTTCGCTCGGGTTGAGTACGACGCTGGATTGACCACTGATCTGGCCAATACCGCCCTTCATGACACCTACTATACTGGATTTCAGACATCGGGAAGCAAGCGGCCATACAAAGACTTCTATCGTGTTGTCGTGAGTGAAATATCAAGTGGTGAATGGACCAAGATCCTAGATCAGCTGAAGAAAGAGTTCAATGTGTTTCGGCGCGATATCAACACACATCACCGGGAGGCTATGAGTAACGAAATGGAAATCCCAGAAGACCCAGGTGAAAAAGGTGCATCTATTTCCAAGATTAAGGTTGAACCGTCCGCGGCTATGTACGGCAACTTTCTCGAGGCCATCGGGCTGGCATCATCGGTTTACGCGTCTGACTATATTGATCGAGACTTGTTGCGAACCGGCATATCTATCGTACTGATTAGCCCCGGGCCTGGCGTCTTCGAAGTCGAGTATGAATCCCTAAGACGCACCACGGAGGCCCTCGTAGGCAACGGAATTGGTATTGACCTCATATGTATTCCCAATTTGCCTCTGCACTCGGTTCCCTTGTTTAGGTACCGCAATCCTCACTTTATTAGTGCTACTCAACGATCGCAACCCCGAGCTTTGCACAGCCGCGACAGTACCCCAAAACAGGCCACTCCTTTGGCTAGTAGCTATTCAACCATTCATGACTCCTTGTCTCCCATTAAAGCCACTGATTCTTCGTCTCGAAGTGAGACAGCTGGGTCAAGGTTAGCCACTGATGAGTGGGCGTTTGCGCTACCCCAGTGGCTGCATGTTTCTTATTGGACGGGAAAGTCCGAAGAGGCCTTGGCTTTTCATGGCGCTACGCTTTCTGCTATAAATCATTCGTTGAGTAGCAACTCCCAAGACGAGTTTGCAATTCGATGTAGATTGTATGATCTTCAAATGAGAAGTGTCCTGGAGACTAACGAAATCGAGACACCCTACCTAAGTTCAGATCCATCGTTTTCGATACCCATGAGCAAACCACATATTGAATCGTCACACACTCGGAGCCGAAGGGGACTAGATTTATGTGAGCCAGTATATGGGTTTCAAAAATTTATTCCGGAAAGGCTCACAAAGCCCGGTGAAACATCGCTATGGAAGCAACTTCAAGCATTTGATGAATCTCGGTCTCGGCTTCCTCCACGGCGTCAACCCCCGACTTCTGGCGGAAATCGTGAACTTGAGGAGCATACTAAAAAACAGCTAATCGAAGATACTGGGCTGTTCGCAACTTCTATTGGGGATAAACATGTCTCTGGACCGCCAATCGTGCTTTCATCAAGCGTCGCCTCGTCTCAGGCTGAGTCTGAAACCATTCAATCTTCAGTTGTGTCTCGCAGAGCTTCTACCGCGTCTACCTCGCAGCCTAAGTATGTTCCAGCTAGGACGCCAAAGCTTATGCGACACATCAGCCTTGGCCATCGCGGCTTTGGAATCGCGGCCCCAAAAGCAGCTTCTGCTGAACTGAAAGTGGAACATGTAAATGCTTTTCAATCCAGCGCAAAGAGCATTGTCAAAACGCCATCATCGTCGAGTTTATCGCCTACGACACCAATAAAATCCGCCTCAAGAACGATCTCGAGGCCGCTTGCTGTTTCTGCCTTACCTCCGTCGTTCGAGCGTAATATATCCCATCTGGACGAACAAATTCATGGTTCTAGGTCTATTACACCAACCAGACCTATTCAAATCAGGGCCCCCTCGTCGAATATAGATCCGATAAGCACTTTAAAATCGGGACCAATTGTTCCCCATTCCGTACATCGTGATGACCGGGACACTAAGTATTCGGACGTGCTTAGGGAAGAAGATCAAAAAAGGCTCTACAACTCAAAATTAAGGGCGGGCGGGGTACCAGAACTCCCTTCAACACTTTCCCCTACGACTGCAATGGCACCATGGCTAGTTGTTTTAAACCCCTCCAACCCCGATGCCAGCAGAGTGGACGACTCGATACTGTTCAGTCGTTGGCAACATGTGTTTCCTGTACCGTCTGAGATGAAAGTCATGAAATGGAAGTCTTTATCATGTCCGGCTGCGGTTCCCCTGACAACGGAACATTTTCCTAGCCAGTCTCAGTTCAACGCGGAATACCAACGACAGCCATATAATATCTCTCAAGAACTTGACGATGAGGTTGGAGAGGAGCAAACATCTCGTGCCGAGTTCCTACAAGATCTTGTTAGTGCTCGCTTTGCACATGGTTTTCAGGTCATCATCGGGCCATCAGTGGCTAAAGCGTTCGACCAGAAAGCTGTCCGCATTGCCGATATCTTCTCAATAGACAAGACAGTAGGCGATGGGACATGCATTTTTATGGGTATCGGTAACACGATTCACCAACTATCGTGTGTTAATGGCACCGAAGTTGAAGTGAATATTTTTGTCCGTAAACCAACTGAACCTCTAATGCAGCTGGGCCACACTCTGTCCCCATACAAGCCAGCAATTCGCACCATGTTCGATAAGACGTATGAAAGTGTCGAGGTTGACCTCATGAATCCCAAACCCGAAAGGAATTGGAACTACATCGATTCTTATCTCGCAGGACATACAGATGAGATGACGGAAAACCTCAGATTCTGGCGGGCCCGCTTTGTGCTGATACCCATGTATCCTCGAACACCTTCTGCTCCGCAAGCACTGAACGAGGATGATGAAGAGGAAGTACGGCTCGAAGGGATAAAAAAACTCGCCCAGATATGGCAACGTCATCGTCACCTTTCATCAGTAGAGCGCCACTTTCAAAGCGTAGGGACTAAAAAGCGGGACCCGAATCCCCTCGATATCATTTACAAGACGGAAGATGCCTCGGTAGTCATTGCTGCCGAGATGGAAACACTGCCCTTATTCGAGAACGCCGAAGGCATCCACCGCAAGGGCCTTGTATCGAATAAGGAGCGCTTCTCAAAGTCCAACTTCAATGTGGCCGCTCTTGCAGAAGCCATCCAACAACCCATTGAAGCCGGCGGAATCCGAATGCAAACCCGACGGTGGCATTTTCGATTACATTATCACTGCTTTATCGGCTCAGATATGACCACATGGTTGCTCGACAATTTTGAAGATCTTGAGAGCCGCGAAGAGGCAGTCGAGCTAGGGAATACTTTAATGGTCTATGAAGACGACAAGTCGAAGGACAAAGACAAAGAACCAAGAGATGCAAAAAAAGAACGCGAGCGCGGGATATTTGTACACGTGGAAAAGCGGCACAACTTCCGCGATGGCCAGTATTTCTACCAAATTGCCAGCGACTACGCCAAACTTCACCCTCCAGGTTGGTTCAACCGGAAAAAGGATGTCTCCGTGCCTTCGACGCCCGCTCTGGAAAACTTACCGGCGAACTCTCCTCGACCCTTCCAACCCAATGTCTCTCGTCCTGGTTCAATTGATGATGAGAGTTCTCAGACTTCTGGTCTTGCGACACCAACCGTCGGGCCTGCGAATACAGCCGGAGGCAGACGACCAAAAGTGATCCTAAGTAAGATGATGAAGTACGATATCGATCCTCGCAAGAAATCATTCCGGCCTGAAAGGATCAATCTCTATTATGACAGGTTGCATAATCCCGACAATTGCTTTCATATTAGGCTAGAATGGATGAACGTGACTACAAAACTGATCGAGGATGCTTTAAGGAATTGGGGGGCCATTGCTGGTCAGCATGGTCTTCGCCTGGTCGAGGTACCTATCACAGAGGCCTGCAGAGTCAATGAAGTAAATGTATTTCGGAGGCCATATCGACTCAAACTTGCGATCCCGCCGCCATCTCAACGTCCAACTACATATTACAATCCCGGCTCATTCAGCCCACAGCCACAGCCAGATAAGTTTTTCTATCACAAAGCACTGCTTAAGAAATTCGACTACGTGCTTGATTACGAAGCTGCCTCCAATTTTCCGAACAACGTAGACGTGAGCTACTCATGGGGCAAGCCAGATTTCAAATACTCACAGTACATTCATCGTTCAGGTGCTCATTTAGTACAAATCACAGACGATGGTGACTTCCTGTTAGTAGCTAATCGACTGTATACCAATCGAGTTGCCGCCACGCAACCGACTCAGCCCCAGGCCCGAACCGAATCAGCGCTCTCCCGACCCATAGCCGCCAGCAACGCACACGCCAGTCACCGCACAATGGAAGCAATACCCATAGCCTCTCCCATGACAAGACCCGTTCTCTTTGCACCATCTGGTCCTAGAGCAGCCCACCCCGAGGCGTCGCCCGCGCGTAACGTATCTGGTCCGAAACCTGGTTGTGGACCCACTACAGCATTCCCCGTACCAGAGGCGCTCAAAGATATACTTGCCAAATTCTGCACGGATGAGCGAGCTCTCGAAGCCTTTTATCGGGAGACTTTGGAGAAGGGTATTGAGACGCCGTTGGCAGCTCCTGTAGATCCGGGTGTCGTCCCGGATGCCGGTATACCATCTCTAGGATTACCTCCCGGGATCCTAAGTGCCGGTGGAGGTGAACTGTTCACTAGCCCTATTCCCAGGGCCAGCACCCCAAGTCTAGCCACTTCGCTGCTCTTTAGACGAGGCAGTGTTCAGTACTAGATGCTGCATATCGTTAGACGTTGGGACGTTGGTGTGCAAATTCATCTATAAGCTAGGGCCGCCTTCTATTTTGAGAGAGGTTGCTATAAGAAACCTAATCACAGCCACGGATGATCCCAGTGGTTCCAGTATTGTGGTCTGACATTGTTAGGCTATATATGCATCACTTTAAGCCCACCACTCCCACGCGGTCCCAGCTCGGGGTTATTGTTTGGATCTACCATTGAGGTTTCGTCCACTAATTACATACTATACATATCAGATGTGTCCGAAACGGGTACCAAATCAACTAAAACCCAAACTTAGTTGTAAATCATTGCTCATATTGGCACGAGAAAGCGTATAGGCTGTGATCACTATCTAGCATCCAGTATATATCCGCTCGGTGAAGCGGCTTAGTCAAGGAATGCTGAGCATCTGCATGCTCACCTGCATCCACGTGATACGGTAACTTACGAGATATGAGCGAAGTTCTTGTAGTACTGGCTGATGGTCAAGAATTTGAAAAAAAAAAAAAAAAAAAAAAAAAAAAAAAAAAAAAAAAAAAAAGACTTAGCATAGTAAGCCATCTCGTAAACTAGTCTTATAACTATAAGACCTACATCGCCACAACATGTTTTCTTGTAAGTATATGAACATCACGTGGTGTCTATACACTCTCTTGAGTTTGCATAAGCAGATTACCTACCTATGTAATAAGCAATTAAGCCCATCCTCTCAACATAATTGTCTTTAATGCATGGGCTGTGTGCTTCCCTGCGGTGTCTTATCCTCTGCGAATGCCGACCTATTAATAAATACCAGAAGAAATGAAACTCGCCTGAGCCACTTCGATTCTTTCCAGCCACTCGCTACCGTCTGCCCTCGTTGCGCAGGGAGGATGTGGGCGCGGGTTTCGGGTTACGATGGTACGGGCACCGTAACTTTCTTTACATATGTAATTTAATCGGACTAATGGTGACAGAGCACAGCACAGCGACCATTAGGGGGGATGATGCTGAGCGGGGGAAAGGAATGGGAACTTTCTTCAGGAGCAGCTGACAGGACAGGGTGAAAAATGCTGGATAAGGGCGCAGTCGCAACCACATCACGCTGGTAAGACACGAACCTGATAAGCCTGGAATGTGGTAATACCCGTATGTGAAATTTTTACCTCTTCTGTTTCTATTGATGAATCTGTAGATTAGATATAACGAAATGTCCAAAAAAGCCAACAATTTTACTAGATTAGTAGAATATGGACTAGTGTACGAATTGCCAGGCTTGGGTTTGCAAAATACATACTATGTACGATGTCGCCGAGATACGCATGTCAAAACAAAACAAACCCAGGAGTAGAAAGTGCAAGAAACGAAGACATGCAGGGAACTTTTCACTTCTTCCTGCGATGATGACGCTATGTGGTTCCAGCTGTCAAGTGGAGACACCTTGGGCACGGGCCCCAGGGTACAGGTACCCCGCACCACCGTTTGTATGAGTAGGTACATAAATGATGGGAGGTAGCCCATACTTTAAGGATAAACAAGCAACATCCACAACCAGTATAGATCTTTAACTAAAGCGTAGTAATTACCTTAGCCAAGGCTTTATACTAAGTAAATATAAAGCAGAAAGCATAAATAACTATTTAAGCAGCTTTATAGCACTATTTAAAAATTAACCTAAATTTTATATAATTTATTATTTTAAATCTTTGCTTTTAAACCTTGCTTAAATTTTAAATCTTTATAATTTATTTTAAAAATAGCTAAATTATTATTAAATATTAAGCTTTATAGCAACTTTATAATAGCTGCTAACTTATAAATCGACGCTTTAAAAGCAAAAGTTTTAGTAATAAAAAGTTATATTAACGCTTGTTTTAATAAGTTAATAGTAAAAATAAATTATTTGCTTAATAAAAAGCTTTATTTGTTTAATAAAAAGCCTTATTAAAAAATAAACAATAAAAAGAATTTTTTTTAAAAGCTAGTAAATCTTTAAAAAAATAAAGCAGTATATATAAAAGCACCGGCAAATATAATAAACAATAAAAAATTAAAAAACAAGTTATTTAACTTTTAAAAATTTAAAAGCTTAAATATTATATAAACTTAATAAAAATAGTAAGTTTAAGCGGCGTTTTTTAACGTTTTTTTATTAAATAATATTATTTAGCTTAAAATATATAAAGCTAAAAATAAAATAATTCTATTATTAACTTTAAAACTAGTTAAAATAAATTATATAATATTTAATAAAGTTTATTAAATATAAGTTAAACTAGTTTAAGCTTTTATATTATATAAGTTATAGCTAATAAAAGTTATAATTAAATTAAATAATAATTTTTAGTAAATAACGTTATTTATATAAAATAATAACAAAAAAGCTACTTGGTTTAATTTCTTTAAGGCTATAATATAAGTTTTATATATATATTATATATTTTATAGCTTTTTTATAATTTTCGTAAGCATTTTTTTAATAAAAAATAAAATTTATATTAGTTATTTATAAAAACTTTAAATAATATTTTATTAATTATTAGCAGTTAATTAAAATATTTAATAAATATAAGATATAATAATTAATAAACTAAACATGTTTATATTTAATATTTAAATAAATTTAAAGCGATTTATTATAAATATAAACATAGGCTAAATTATAAAAAAAGCAGTTAAACTATTAAATATAATAGCAATAATCTTTTTAAAGTTTAAAATATATAATACTTTAAGCGTTATAGTCTAGTTATAAAGTAATATAATATTATATTATAATTATAATATTAGCTTAAGCATAGCTAAATAGCTTAGCGCTAATGTTATTTAATTAGTTAATTATGTAAAAATAGCGCCGAAAATATTAATACTAATAATATTTAACCTAGCAACTAATAATTAAAAGGTTAGTAAAGTTATTAAATTATTTAACTGTTTAAAATAAGGTTATATAATATAAGCATTAAATAATAAATGCTATAACTATAGTAAAACAAGTCACTAGGTAAAAAACTGCTTAAAAAAAACTAAATAGCTTAAATAAATTTATTAAAGCTTTAATAGTTAATAAGTAATAATTAAAGGAACTTTTTTTTAAAACTAAATTATTAATAAATTTAAAAATAAATATAAGGCGTTTTATAAGCAAAAACCGCTAAAAAACAACTAAAAACGCGTTTATTTTATAAATAATAATAAAAACGGCATAAAAAGTAAACATAAAAAACAAAGCTTTGCTAAAAGACTTAAAAAAGATCTTATTAATAAAAAACTAATAAAATTACTATTTTTTAATAAAGCTTAAAAAGGCTACGTTTATATAGTTTATATAAATAGCAGCTATATAAAAAAACTACTAAATAAAAATAAATTATAAAATAGCTATTAGGATTATTATAACTTATTTAAGGCTATTTTATTTAATAACTATAAGTTTATTATTTTTTTCGACTATAAATATACTAGTTATTATATTTTTGCAAGGCTAGCAACTTAACTACGTCTTTATAACTTTTGCTGCTTAAGCATTATATATAATATAAGTAGCACTAAACTATAAATTATAAAAAACTATAATATTACCGTTAAGTTTATAACTTAAATAAATTACTTATAACTTTAAAGCATTATTAATAAAGTCGTATTAAAAGGTATATTTTTTAATAATATTATAATTAAAAAATAAATCTTTTATAAATAAAAAAGCAGTTTTAAAACGTTATTTAAGAGTAAAAAGATTATAGTGTTAAATAATTTTAAAAAAAATAATACGCTTAAGTTAATTAAATAGCTTATAATAATAATTATAACTAAATTAACTTACGTAAACAAAGAAATAAAAATAACTTAATATAAAGATATATTAATTAATAATTAAGTATAAAAAAAGCTTAAATATTATATTAAGACCTTTTTAAGGCTATTTAATTAAAAATAATAACATATAAATATAATCGCAAAAATAAAACATTATATTAATATAAAAAATCACGCTTTAATTAAACTATTATTAAAAAAATATAGCCTGCTATAAGAACAGGTTATAAAAAACTTTATTTATAAACATAAAAAAGTATATATATAAAAAGGAATAAGACTTTAAGGGGCACTAGCGTTATTAATACCTAAAAAATTATTTAAAGAAATAATAATAGCAGCTAAAATAAACCTAGCAAAGGTTATTTAGCGATTTTGTTATAATTACAAGAAATTAAACAAGATAATAAAAAAACAAGCTTATTTTTTATTAAACGCAGCTAATTAAATATAAAAAGCAGCAAGTTATTTTTAATATAGCTTTATAAACTTTAAAGATAGCTTTTAATATATTAACATTTATAAGCTATATATTAAAAAAATAGCATTTATAATACCTTTTAATATTTATAAGTAGCTAGTTATATTGTTTAACTTATATAACGCGCTAGTTATATTTTAAGCGCTTATAAAAAAAATTATTAAACTATTTTAAGCGTGGCTAGCAAAACTATTAAATAATATTTATATATAAGTAAATATAAAAAAACAGTTATATATAAGGCTATGCAAGTTATTCGCCTGTTTAATAAAGTATAATATAATAATATACCTTAACAAGTGCTTGCTATTTATTAATAGTAGAGTTTTTTTAGGCTTTATAATCTTTATTAAAAGGATTAAAGCTAATTTTACAAAAGTTGCAGCTATTAAAAATTAACTAATACTTTTAATAATAATAAAAATACGCGGCTTTATAAACGCTGCTAAGTATTTTAAACACTTAATTAATAACTATTTATTAATCGTAAAACTTTTAATAGCTTTATTAAGCGGTTTAAAAAATATAATAGTTAAACTACTACTTAATATAAAAAAAGCATAAAAAGTAATTTATAATTTTATAATAATAATATTAATAATTAAGTCTTTTAATTAACGGTTACTTTTAATTATTAATATTAACTTTAGTTAATAATATATTAGCGCTTGCTTAATATAACCTTACCTTTATAAAAAAAAAAACGCATTGTTTTTAATAGCGTACTTTTTTTAAAAGCTAAAAAAAGCGTAATTATATTATTTAGCGTAAAAAAAAAAACTCTTAGCTATTATGCTAGCTTTTTAACATTAAAAGCATTAAATTAAAAGTAAAAAAGTTATAGTTTAAATAAATTATAAGTCTTTATTAATAATTAAAACTAAAATAAAATAACTAGTAAAAATTATAAAATTTTTTAATATTATAAAGTATTATAGCATATAAATTATATATTAAACAAGTAAATTTAATATTTTAATAGACTAGCTATTAAAGCTATTAAAGAAAACCTTTTTAACGGTTAAAAATAAACCTAAAAAACCAGTAAAAATAAAGTAACCTATTAAATATAATAAGTTAATTAAGCTATTATTACGGCTTAACTAAATTAATTTATAAGCGATTAACAAGTTTTTTTATTTTAATATAAATTTACTAGGCAATATAAAAGTAGGATAAGTGGTAAAGCACTTTTTATTTTATAATAAGAAATTATATAAAGTAGTAATATATAAAAAAGCCTTTAGCGATCCTTTATATTTTATAAAAACAGCATACTAAGCGGTTAGCTTTTTAAAAATACTAGAAATAATAAATTTAATATAAATTATAAAAAATATCCACGTTAGCCTTAGCCACGCTATAATAAGCGTGACTTAATATAAGATAAATAAATAATATTAACATTTAAAAGTAACTCTTATAGCTTAACAAGTAGTTGCTAAGTATATATAATGCTAGTTAATAAAGCCTTTTTTAAAAAAATTACTTAATCTTTAGCCTATTATACCACCGCGGCTACTACTCCGGTAGGTTATCGACTATATATTAATAAAAAATATAAAAGTATTAGTTTATATTAAGTACGTAATATTATAGGTTAAAACGGTAATAGTTTTTAATATTATATTTAAAGCTATAAAGCTATTAATTACTTAAATTAAAAAAACATTTAGTTATTTTCGCAAATAAATTAATAATAACAAAGGCGTTTTTATAAGTAAAGCGGTTATAATATAGTATAAATTATATAGTTTAATAGTAAAACTAATAACTTTATTATAACTTTAAAGTAATAGCAAGGTTAAAAAAGCAAACAAAGATATTAAATAAATTATGTTAAAAAAAAGTATTATTTAATAGTATTTTAACTTTTTTATACTTTTAAAAACTATTATTTATATTTATAATTAAATATTTTAACTAAGCGGTTATAATAGTTATTTTTTTTTATTTAGTATAAAACTTTTTTAATAACAACCGCTTAAAAAAACTGCTAAATATATTTATAAACCGATAAAAAAAAAAAAAATAACATTTTAATAATATTTAGCTTATAACTATAAAGCACTACTAGCAAAAAATAATTTTAATAGTTTAAAGGCATTAAAAAACTAAATATAAGCTTATTTATAAAAAAAAAAAGGTTTAATTAAAACTTACGTAATAAGCGACTAGGTTTTAAAGGTTAAGCAGCGTGCTAATAAGTTAAAACTTTATTATAATAGCTTATAAGCTATAATAAGTTGCTATTATAACAATATATATAAATTATAAAGCCTAAAAAAAATATAGCTTTTTAGTAAATATAATAAAAGTAATTTATATTTAGCTTATAGTAATAATAGTTATTTAATAAAAAGTTTTTAATACGTAAGCAAGATAATATTAAAAAAAGATTGCAAAAAGCTATAAGAAATAGCTAAATAGCTATCGCGGTAAAACAACTAAAAAAGAGCAAATTTAACAAATTTAGCAAGGAAAAGGCAGAAATGGCGTTTTTAGGCTAATTTAGTTAAAAACACCAAAACGCTAGTAGTTAATGATCATAGTGATCATCTAAAAAAAGGAGTGGTTGTGGTTCCAGCTGTCAAGTGAAGACACCTTGGGCACGGGCCCCAGGGTACAGGTACCCCGCACCACCGTTTGTATGAGTAGGTACATAAATGATGGGAGGTAGCCCATACTTTAAGGATGAACAAGCAACATCCACAACCAGTATAGATCTTCGACTAAAGCGTAGTAATTACCTTAGCCAAGGCTCTGTACTGAGTGGATACGAAGCAGAAAGCACAGCTATTCACCACGGCTTTACATACCTACATAGTACTAAATCCGCACTTTATGGTAGCCTGAACTACTGACGACTTGCGACAGATAGCTTCCGATGGCTTGACGTTCGTCCAGATCCGCACCAAGCATTTTCCAAGTTTTTCTATTACCTCCCCAAGGCTTCGTAGTGCATCATCAGTGGCGGTAGGCTCTATCTAGGAGTTACAGTACGTTCGTTGGAGATCCCTTGAGACTACGTAGTATCTATACCACTCTTGGGTAGGAGGATTGCTTCGATGGACATTAGCATCTTGGCAGGAGAGCGCTGCTTGGCGAGAAGCTTGAACCAGATTCGCGTCGTCGATTTCCGAAAACCTGCGCTGCTTTTCCGAGTTGCGATCTTCGCGTCATTCGTGGTTGTGGCATTATTCATGTAATTGAATTACCGGTCGGTAGGTAAAGGTCGCATCTCACCGACTGACCTTGTGGTGTTACACTGCGTAGCCACTTGTGTATATTATTTGTCCATTTGACAGCTATGCCGTACCGAGCCAGGGCCATCTACATGTAGTAACCAATCAGGGGATATGGACAGGAGGCCTCCGTTGGTATTCAAGATTGTTGGTACATACTTAGTACTTATACTCAGTATGCCGCTCTTCCCCACATACATGTGGCTATGTACTTAAGTACTTGCGATTATACGCAATCTGCAGTATTCTATACCTCTACCCCCCCATAATATAACGCTCTTTCTATTCTTTCCGTGACCCACTCATAATTACAGGGAGGTACCCAGTACAGCGAGAGTTTGTCGCGCGCTAACAATTAATGTCAAATGAAGGACCCCATCGTCCATCCATCCCACCCCCAAGAAGAGACCCAAATAGCACGGCTCGTAGACGTAGCACCTCGATGGCCAAACAGGTAGCATTAATCGTGCCACGCCCCACTTTTAGTAGGTTTCGCTAGGGCTCACCAACTAAACTTTAGTTGGTGAGCCCTAGCGAAACCTACTAAAAGTGGGGCGTGGCACGATTACTGACCTATTGCATTTTGTATTGACTGAAAAGGCAAGGCACTGAAGAGGTATTCCGGTACTAGTAGGCAGCGGTATGCATGTCAATTAACGTGATTGGTGAGAGATGAAAAGACAAGGTATAACGCATATCACGGTAGATTGAGTCGTGTCGTGTCATGTTGTGTTCCTCAGGCTATCTATCAGTATCATATTATACATATCATATATTCCGGTCGGGCTGCTCTGCTTCCTGTTTCAACACTTGTCCTTAAAATGCCTATCTATCTATTTGTCTATCTAGCCTGACAATTAGCGACGATTTTCCACTTGTTGTCTGCACTGCCGATAGCTGCACTAGCATTGACTCTAGAATAGGCCAAGCTCCAAAATAAATACTGCGACCCCTGAACAGCCGCCAGTACCCACCTTTACTATACCTTACCTGCCCTCTATCGATTGCTTCATTAGGTCTCAGCTTGTGTAGACCTACTACTACGTAAGCTGAAGGAAGGGAAGCAGCGAGGCCTCATTATTCTCGCCGCTGCTAGTTACTTACCAAGAGCATACCTCCTTCTCCTTGTCTTCTTTCCCTTACTTGCCCAAGCCCTTCTGCCTAGTATAACTGCGCCTCTCTACGTGGGCAATTCTTTCTGCCTTTCCCAATTCAAGGGCGCTTGCGTGTTTGTAACGAATCCGAGTCCGACTCCAAGGGGGCCCTACCTACCAGGTAATCGATATTAAAGTACGCAGGGTCGTCATTTCCCTTAGGGGTCAATTTGGCAGCTCCGAATGCCAATACTAATTCCAACCAAGCCCTCCTTCTCGTCCCTATACTCTACTCTTCTTTCCCTTGCGACGCGAAAACACCTCCTCGCCTAAAAGAGAAGAAATCGCATCGCGCTTCTAGGCTCCGAGGAGTGAAAACTTGAAAAACTTGCAGCAACGCACCGACAAGCCACATACGCATACCTATACCTAATACATCACACCCGACCCCACACCCACCTACAACCAGCTGGTACACACATCTCTATAGGGACATCCCTTCGGCCCCCAACACGGTTTTGTCTTTCTCCCATACAAGCGCGACGACCTATAGTCTTGAACAATCGTCTCTATTCTACCAAGACACAAAGGGTAACTACCATATCCGGAAATACGTCGTCATATGTACCGATAACCGGCGCTAATCATGTTTGGTGACACAGATTCCGAAAGATGTCGCGGCGTGAAGAAAATCCTCGTAAGTGTCCCCTTTCACGATGGTATTCGGACCCGAGTGGGGCCTCGGGCTGCATTTACTTGCATTACTTGCATTACTCCTACCTCTACCCACTGGCAGTGTATACCTAGTACACTACTAGGTATTTATGCACTGCTACACTGGTGGAATCCATCCCATCATTTATGAACAGATTCCATACTACTAGTGTAGGTTGAACCCATGATGGAATCCCCCTTCGCTGTTTAATGAGCTGAGTCCACTTGGATCCTACAGCAGCTTCAAATGGTGCATAATTGTTGTGTTCGCCCATCGAGTGCAATCAAGATGGAAGCTAGGGCGGCCATTGAAACAACATTATGTTTCTTCCTGCGCCCCTATCACGCTTCTCTTCTACTCGTCATCACTTTCACCGTTAGGACACACTTCCTTACCTACCTGTCTCACTCTACCCATTCCAGCGCCTTCGCGCGCGCACTTACTTTCTCCCTTGGTCACATTTCCAAATTCCCCATCCCCACAGCCCAAGCCACGTTGTAGGGTCGTCATTGTTTGCATTTGTTGCCCCATTGGAACCACGACATGCTTGTTCTCTAGCCGCCCGCTGCTATCCCTATCCGACCGCCTTGCGCCAATTCCCCAACAACACCACTCGAAAACCCTCAACCAATAGATCCATCAGAACCAACTGTGCTAAAAGTTCCAAAGTGCATACATATATGCACTTTGACGCACTCGCTGCACCCGCATACTAAACCTTGTTATTCCATTCGACGGAGACGCATACCTGTCTTCCCATCTTCCATTCACCATATTCGTTGTGGTTTTACGACTTCTCATACCATCTACTAACAACATGGATTCAGTAAATCTCTTGAAGATCTCGTCAAAGGCGAGACGCGTTGGAAGAACTACTAAGGGCCTTAAATATGGCTGGTTAAACCCCTTCAACCATATTGATTACCAACCTCCCGCCCGAGCGAACACTTATCACACTGCTGAGAGGGGAGAAGCGCCAGGGAGTCCCAGTAATGACACAGCCGCGCCACTTAGCCATGCCAGTACAGCACCCGATATCCTTGAGACACCAGTTCAACAGACACATACGAGCGAAGAGCTTGACCGTACGGCACAAGGCGATGAAACCTATGATTCGCAGGCAACTACAGCTGCTAGTCCGGTTTCTGCACACGAGAATCAGGGCGCCCGACACCGGCGGAAGGTTCTGGGCGTTCCGGTCCCAGGTTCCCATTCTGACGGCACGGGCACAATAGAAGAGAAGGATGAGTCCAAGAGTCTAAAGGGCCAATTCACGTTCAGAAATCAGATCCAACGGACAATCCTGAGCAGCCCTATCAATATTCTGTTGCTGGCTGCTCCGGCCGGTATTGTTCTTTGGGCCCTCAAGATCCCCGGTCCTGCCGTGTTTATCGTCAACTTTATTGCCATCATTCCCCTCGCTACCTTGCTCAGCGACGCGACGGAACAAGTTGCGCTTCGAACAGGCGATACTGTAGGCGGATTGATCAATGCAACATTTGGGTAAGCATCTCACGAAACTTGACACGAAATTACAACTTGTACTAACCCTCACCAGCAACGCCGTCGAGCTTATTGTCGCTATTATAGCCCTTGTCGAGAATCAAGTTACAGTTGTGCAGACATCGCTTGTTGGTAGTGTCCTATCCAACCTGCTCCTAGTCTTGGGCTTTTGTTTCGTCGCTGGAGGTTTCAATCGCTCAGAACAGTTTTTCAACACAACTGTGGCGCAAACAGCAGCTAGTTTACTAGCTTTAGCTGTCGCTAGCTTAATCGTACCAACTAGTAAGTGGTTATTAGCATTAATTTCTTTTGGCAGTTTTGAGAGTGTACAGGCCAAACTCTCCAAACCCAAAATCATGTCTTAGAACTCCCAACCATTCCGAAGAAACAGATGAGAATGATAATAACTAATTACGATCATTGTAGTTTTCTCTCACACGCCGGATTTCTACACTAACGACACGGTCACTTCGCTGCCGTCATACGCAGTTCCCCAACTATCTCAGTAAGCACTTTTCACTCAGTTTCGAGGACATTCATCGATCCAGGTTATGCCCAGTAGCTTTGCTACAGTTCCTAACTTCGAGCCGTCACGGTCACTCGACATAGTTGATAACTGACTGAGAATTATAGTGGTGTCGCTATTATCCTTCTCCTTATCTACTTCTTATTCTTGTTCTTTCAGCTCAAAACGCACAGCGCAATGTTCAATGAGGAGAGCCAGAAAGTCCCCAAGAAGGACATCTTCAAGCGACAGGCTTTACCTGAAAATGCGATTGCTTCCGGCTTCGCACGCGTTGGAGTTGCCGCCGCCAACGTGCGGGATGAAAACGGAGAGCTAAGTAGTGAGATGATGCGAGTTCCCACTGCCGATGAGGACGATGAGGATGAATCCGAGGAACCAAGACTACATCTGTTCGTCGCTTTAGGCAGTCTTACTATATCTACGGTCATTATTGCTCTCTGTGCCGAAGGCTTAGTCAGTGGTATCGAGCCTATCTCATCTGTTGTCAGCGAGGAGTTCATCGGCCTTATTCTCGTCCCGATTGTCGGAAACGCCTGCGAACACGCGACTGCTGTTACGGTTGCCATGAAGGATAAGATGGATCTAGCGATAGGCGTGGCTATCGGATCCTCGATGCAGGTTGCGCTCTTCCTGATCCCCCTACTTGTTATCATCGGTTGGGGTATTGGTAACAATGACATGACTCTCGCCTTCGACACGTTCCAAGTCGTCACTCTTTTTGTTGCAGTCCTTCTCGTCAATTATTTGATTGGCGATGGAAAGAGTCACTGGCTGGAAGGTGTCCAATTGATTGCTCTATATGTGATCATTGCAGTCTGTGCATTCTGTGAGTTATTTGGAAGGGAAAATCCCTTGGAAAGCTTCTGGACTAATCTGAGATAGACTACCCAAATGGCACCGGTGTTGCTTCTGATGAGGCTGCCACTGCATTAAGCACTGCATTAAAAATGTAGTCTCGCGCATGACACACTCCTCGACTCACTTTCTTCCCAGACCCCAAACTGAATTTCAGTGCTTTCCCTTCAAATCATCTACGCTTTTAATTTCGATTCTTTCTCCTGTATCAATTCTGTTCAGTGCATTGTATAAACCAATAGCACTAGAATCTTTGTTAATGAAAGCAGTTGCTTACGTGTACCGGTTTCTCTCACCCGATACTGCAATTTACGATTTCTTATCTTCTCATTGTGGGCTAGAGGAGCCCACCGAAAGAGCCTCTTGGGGATAAAAGACGGAGTACGGCGTTTAGGTTTTCCTCTATCATCTGGTTTCCAGCGATTTCTAGCCATGGGCTCGAACAATCAAGACCAAGAAACAGCGGCCGCCCGCGTATTTTCCTTTCCTTCACATTATTACTATCGCGGAGGCTCGTTCTAGTACTCTGCCTCTTGCAACCATTCCATGTACGTACGTGGAATAACTCAGAGTTAATCCTTCGATACCCAAGTTGCTCTAGCAACTGATACGTTTGACCATATCGTCGTTCAGCGGTGTGGTTATTGTAGATAAAAAAATGTTGAGATAGATGGATAGGTACAAACGGGATAGGGAGCCATGGTGTTACCCTATAGAGTTTACCGAATCACAATTTTGAGTTCTCAATCTCGCCTCCTTTTTGTGCTAGTTCAATATGTGGTGCACATGGTGTTGAGAGAAGTTATTGGATATAAACAGCTCGGCCTAATGCGACCTTATTTTCATGCGTTGAGCGGAACACAACGCATCATAGGGAAACAAATATCCACCAAGGTCCCCAAATAGGAGCCCTGATCCTAGCTCTCCCTGTTGTACAACTCATGGCATCTTAAAGCCTCACTTTTGCGTTTCGGTTGGGCACAGGACGGGAAGCGGAATGCGCCGATACTTAGGCTTGCTTGGCTTGCATGTACATAGTATGTCAGTCATACTTGCACGAAACCAGTCATGTATCTATTCCTGTGGCGCTATACCTAGGTACCTATAGGATATATGGCTCGGAGTAATAGATTGGAGGTATTCCTTGAACACCAAAGATGATCGGAGGCCAGTAAGCAAGATCTAAAATCTACGGTGCTTGCCTCCCTATCCTAAACCCAATATCAAGCATATAGCTAATAACAACTACTCGGATCCTCAACAGACATTCCCCTCCCACCTTAAACTGACCGAGTGGTAAAGTAGTCGGCAGGAACAATGCTTGTGTCAGAGGCAGGGCCATAGGTAGTAGGTATTTTCCGGTCGAGGGATGTTAAGTTCGGCTTAGCCATCGGTTCTTTTTTTTTTTTTTTTTTTTTTTTTTTTTCCCTCTTGTGCGACTCTATTGATTAGGCCCGTAATCACACTACAGCACTTAAATCCCAAGTTGTCACGATCTTAATCATAGAATATAGTATATGAATGTGTATAGTCGAGGACTAGAATAGGAAGAGATCTAGGTTAACATAGTGAGTAGTATACAGGTAGGCACATTATACGCCCATGCTATAGTGTATTATTCGACGAAAAAAGCCTTTGGCTACCGAAATTCTTTAGCCCATCTTATTATACTGCTATCTACGAACTAAGGGCGAGACAGTGGCATTATGAAATGTTTGGGAACCATAAATACCCCCTTCGAGTCAAAAGTCAGATCAATTCTTACCATTTAATATATACGAAAAGCCACCCCGGCTCGCCAGGCGCACATCCTTGAGTATAGGTCCTCATGCAATCCAGAGAGCTTCAGCAGACAAAACAAAGAGCTAAGTTCACGGTACAACTATAATCACTTTACAGCATGCTATTGAGTTACTTTGCTTTGATTCAGGGTAAAAATGTCCCCAAACTCCTTCTTAGACTAATCCTAACCCTACATAGAAGTTCCTTTGTTATGTAGTGTACCCCGACAATTGAGCGATTATCACTTCCTATATAAGGAGAGTTGTGTTTCAGGAGTATGGGCGCCAGCTTTCGCTAGTATCGAGCTCGCGTTCCAAGTCGGATGGTCAAAGTTGTCGTCGAGTTGTGCTTGTACTAGCTATTATATGAAAACGGCGGCGGCGGCCACGAGAAGGAAGAGGAAGGGGAAAGATGGATATGGAGACGAAATAACACACCACCATTAAATGTACGAAAGTCATGACCTATTTTAGATGACTTTGGCTGAAGTTAGCGTACGACTATAGATAGAGAACAGGTACTATTCAGTTCAATGCAATGTAAGTAACATATCCACGCTAAGATTGACAGCATCAGGAACTCTAGCCAAAGTAGGCACATTGTCTGGATCAAAACGGAATACGTTTGAATTGCTATTAGATGCCTCGGCACCTACCCATTTCAGAATCTATTACCATCCTAGAGACCGAAGCCGAAGCCGAAGCCGGTCCCTACAGACACGTGTATATAACTAAATCAGCCGCAACTAGAGACACGATGTGATGTATGCGACTAATACGGAGTGGAGCCAATCTAACTAACATTTGATGAGTCACCCTGGAAACCGCTCCATTATATCTTGATACTTCTTCCGACTCCCTTAGATTCTAACCACTTGATCGGCATCAACGCAACTCCGCGTCGGACATATTACATCTCGCTGCCGGGCTTGTGTTTTACAAACCTGTGTGTTAGATAATCATAATTTGGCTTTAGTCGAGGACTGGTTCGAACACCTCGGAATTCTGAAGCAGAACTGGTATGTTGTCACATTCCGTAGCTTCTAATGTCACTATTCTTTCGTTTTCGTTGCAAGTGCGTTAAGGCAAGGAATAATTAACCAAACTATATATGGCTGTCGCTGCTCTATATATATTCTTTATCTACCCATGATCTCGCACCCCTGTTACGACTTTGATAGATTGTTTATAGTCTATATACTGGCCGTTGGCTTGGATGAAGACTTAGATAGCATCTACTCCTTCTTGTCACCACCCGTGACAAGCTTTTCACGTGGCGCCGCAGCAATAGCAGGAGCCTCCTCATCGCTAACATCGGAGTCTCGCTTCATGTCGTTGAAGTCGGTGTTCAGGACAAACTCCTCATCATCAAGGTGATGGAACAAGAACCAGAAGATAACAGTCAAAACACCGCCAGCAATGGTAGGTCCGAAGAAGACCCAGACTAGGTTGGGGTCCTTGATAGCAGGGGCGGCAGCTAGACCAAGGATAGCGGCGATAGCGCTATTGAATAGGTTCAGGGATGCCACGAGACCCTTCATGTTTTTAGGTGCCATGGCATACGCGATACCGTACAAAGAGACGTTAACGAAGACCTCTGAGACGGCGCCAATTATCACAGGAATAGCGTAGTAGCCATATGAGATGGGAGAGAGCGCTGGCTCCCCTGGCGCCACAATCTCTGTGCATGTCGAGGCATTGTATCCGCAGGGTGAGGTCTGGTACACATAGTATTGTAGGAGGCCATAACCTATTGATCCCAGCGTACCGAGCGCAAATCCGAAGGTAATACGGGAGATAGAACCCCACTTGATGCCCTTTCTGCGCAGGAAAGGATAGACGATGTGGTTCATGATTGGGACCACTATATGTCTCGGTTAGTCGCCTTTTCCCTTTCTTCTATTATGATGCGGGCTCAAGTTGACAGGTTATAGAGTTAGGAGAAGATGAAAGGTATACTTACAAACAACGATACTGACTGAGTTCAGGTTGTCGAATAGATCATTAGGCAGACCCTTGGTGTCCAAACCTGCAGTCAAGGCGTTGGCAGCAGCGCCGAGGCCGTAGTCGTTGACTTGCCAGATGGGAGCGAACAGGAAGATAGCACACGCCTGGAATGTGCGCTTCACGTCATTGACGAATATGTCATCGTATTTATAATTCTTGCTGCTTCCGGCAGCTCGTCGCACGCTGGGCTTGCCGATCTCCCAAAAGCCAGATCGGCCGATCCTCTTTAGGCCTCCGTGAGCGAAGATGTCTCCAAGAACCTTGAAGACATTGCCCAAGTCTGAACCTCCTGGGGGTTGCTTGATCAACCTTGGGTTCAGATACCACAACAGGGGGGGCAGCATCAAGTATAGGATGGTTGGGATGAGGTAGGCGGCCCAGTAGCCGACAAGCTTGGCAAGATAGGTCGTGGGGATACCAAAAACGGCACCGACGTTAATGAGGAGATAAAACCACAGCATGACGCTGTTGATGGACTCCTCGGGATCGACAATGACCTTCTCGCCATTCTTGTCCGTAATGATATGTGCCTTCTTGTGCGGACTCTGGTCGATCAGTGTGGGTGAAATGTTGGGCTTGAACTGCGCTGCTCCGACGGCGAGAAGATAAAGGGAGAAGGCAAAGGGGCCGAAGGCGTTGCCGGACTGGAGGACTGGGGGAAGGGCGGAAATAATCATGATGATATGGGCGACACCACAGATGGCGACACCCTGGCAGATCATCCTGAATCGACCGTATTTAGTATCGGCCAACCAGCCGAAGAAAACAGGGAGCGCATATGCCAGGAACTTGAACGACTCGGTAACAGCTGAGGCCACAGCGGTACCCTTACCTAGCGCACCGGCGGTGAATTCACTACCTGGATACGTCGCGCCGGTACCAGGTCCATTAGGAGGCAAGGGAAGAGGCGCACGGATGAAGTTCTTGTATACTTGGTTGCAGCCGTAGTACGAGGCTCGCTCGGCGAACTCGACGGCGCACAGCCAGTAAGTGGTGGTGGGCATCTTTCCGGCGACACGGCGCAGTGACGACTTCTCTTCCTCAGTAGGAAGAACGAGACCCTGCCAGATCTCGTGGCCTTCCTCATCATAGGTTACTTCATCTACATCGTTTACGACATGTCCAACGGGGGCCTTCTCGTCAGCCACAGGGGCAGCGACAGTCGTGATGGTAGCCTGAGTGTCTGAGGATACCAAGTTAATATACAGACCGAGTACAAAAGCTAGGGAGCTAAGTCGGGAGGGTTTCTCTTACCCGCCATCGTGAAGACGATGCTATGTCTTGAGCCGAAAACCAAGACTAAGGGGGCGTCTTAGATGACCCAGTCAACGAGGATGCGACCTACAATAAGGAGAGTCGGTAGAAGAAGAAGATGCGCAAGCGCAAAGCGACGCTGCTGGTTATATAGGTATGCATGACTACCCCCAATCTGCTTCCCACCCTAGTACCTTTGACGATAGCGTTGGTATTGGCATTGGTATGCCTGCTATACTATATCTCGGCCAGAGGACTTATCACTCGTGGGCGGCAGCAGGGCTCTCGATCGCCTCAGGGCTACGGTCATGCAACTCGCCACCACTCAGAATCGTGAGAACATGGACATACTAGGACTAAGGAGCTTATCGCTCGCCGAGAAACATTGGCATACAGCGTCCTCCTTCCTCCAGGCCGCGCCAATGGCTCGACAGTGGAGAGAGTAGCATGGTACCTAGCTCCGAACGAGAATGATATTCCGGCGTGGTGGACTCTTCCCCAGCAACTCACGACCTTTGTCTACTCTCCATAAGCCAACAGGAACAGCGGCGTGGAAGTCAATGATATGAGAGAGTGCCAAGGTCTGGGCGCAGACAACATACCTGGTAGATGGGGCTTGGCTCGTGGCATATCATACATACCCAGTCACAGCAGTCAACCTTTTTCAGCCAGATGCTCTTTCGCCGTGTTTATCATCCCTCTACTACGTAGGCTATGATGAACATCACCGGACTCCTCCTCGACGACTATCTACTTATAGACCCCTCATTGACCCAAACCATACTACTTACTGCCCTGTCCTCCATTGCACCGCATCCTCCTCTACAGAGATATTTCCCGCCACCCTCCTTGCGGGCAAGCTCTCGTACCTGGTCAGCCTAGACTCTCCCCATCAATACGTCCGCCTTGGCTTTCTCGGCATCTTAGCCTTTACTCCTTCAGCTTTCTAGGCAGAGGAAGCGAGCTTGCGCGCGGCCACGGTATCCTACCGCTTTAGGCAGGTGAATTGGCTCTGATAAGATAGTAAGAAGGTTGTTGATATCGCCAGCCAGCAGGTGAATCGCAGTCGGTGTTGGCGCTCCAGGCCAAGCCGCCTTGACAGAGCCTGATAACGCCATCACGAGGTCGTTACAGGGCACTAAAAGTAAGACCTGTTGGCTGGGTATATACTGCCAAGGCCGCCCCAAGAACACAAGTCCACATGCTATCTTTCTAGAAGTTCTTGTGTCCTTCATTTCCCGTTCTAACTAGCATTAAGCAAAGCCGCGCCTTGCCGGCGACCCAGACGAGGTATCACCGTCTTCCTCTATTTAGGATCTCTGTATCTCATCGTGATGTTCCAGTTTTAGGGCTACTGAATGTGTGGACCCCGACGATCAGCCTTTCCGGACCTTCATTTAACAGCATCTGTTCCCCAATGAAGATTTGATAATACTACACTAATGGAGTAAACCTAGTCGGTGCTATTCTCGAGTTCATGTGGCGCTCTCACACGGTGAGAATTAAACACGCTTGTCCTTTTTCGAGACGTTTTCCTTACACTAAACATAACTACTTTCCCCTTCCCTTCGAAATCTAGATTCCCTCCTTTTACTTGCTGTTAACTCGCGGCGCTCTCGAACCTATTCCTAGGCACCTCTACGTATTTGAGCGTAGAGCTAAGGTTATCACCGGCTGATGAAACCATTAGGTCCCATATATCACAAAGAAATCAATCACTTATATTACCAAGACCATACCCGGGTTTACAAAGAATCTCATCTCTACAATTGCTGGTTGTGGCTCAACCAGGGGACTACTGTGGGTAGTGTTAATTTGTGTAATATCTTATTCATCCTTACGTGGTAGGTATAGGGGCTAGCATTCTCTTATAGCAGGCTTCATGTTGAGCATCACTCCTCCTGCCTTCGACTTATACTTGATGCTATAAGAATAGTAGAAGATGGCGGAGAAGACGCTGTACGTGAAGCACAGACACTAGACTACACACTAGTATTACCTATGTCGCACCCTACTTCACTAAAGCTCCTAAGCTGGTTACATGGTGAGGAACAAGGACAGGGTGGAGAGTCACATAGAACAAATAATTCCATCCCACATGAACTCCATTCTGTTGTTTATCGCTCTTTGAACCACTAGAGAAGCTATAATTAATGTCACAAGCGTACAAAAATATTTGAGGCGTAAATTCGACGTTACATTCGTTCTACAGCCAACAGCGCATCTTTAAATGACTCGCCTCAGCAAGTAACGTCGCTTCATCAAAAGGGCGAAATTGGTAACATGATGAACCACATGCTAAGCTACTTCTGGGATACGACGTATTATCGCGTGCATATGACAGGCAGGATGTGAGTTAACGGCAAGTGCTTATCTACCCAACAACATGGTACGCTTACACTCACATGCTGCTCGCATCTTTCTCGGGGAATTCTCAGATACCCTCAGATTGCCAGATTAGGTAGTAACCCCAGACGGGATGTCCGATTCCCAGCCAGCATTACAACATACTGGCATACAAATAGGAGATCCCATCCTTCGTAAATGCGCATATCGACTTGGCCGTGGCGAATACCCAAGTCAGAATTCCGATAACAAGTATTGGACGGGCGATCTTACCCTAGTTTCGGCACCCACGATTATTTCCCCGGCCAAAATATCATGTTTAGTTAGGGGTGAAAGGAAGAGGGCATCTTACATGATACCCAAACTGCATTGCAGTCTCTAACGCTATTTCATCACGTCTGACGCAAAGTACTTGAGATTAGACCTGAGAGATTCTAGTAAGAGATACGTTTATGCATCGAGTCACTTTGTATTTCTCTTCTACCAGTAGCACAAGAATGCTCTATAGATTCGTCTAAGAGATTAATCTTTAGTAGGATATTAAACAGATACCACTACCCGTGCGACCACAGCTATCCTCCCTACCTATCTAACTTGTTATCGATGTTTAGAATGAATAAGTCATTAGGGGTTGTCTTAATCTACGTCCCCTCTATCTCTGCAGGACAGCGAAAAGATAGAAGAACGGGTGGTTGCTCCCTTGGCGCTAAAGCCCATGTCCTGAGACGTTTAGGGTCGGTATTACTTGAAGTAAACGACAATACGAATAAACTGAAATATCTATACGCTAAAGACGTAATGCTTTGAAACCTAAAATAGACTCAAAATGGGAATACTTCATTATCTCGACTCGCATATGCATGTGTAACATAGTTGGCAGGCAAAGAACTCAAGCTCTACCTATGTTCTAATCAACGGTATCCTGTGTTTTAGGCTGTTTAGGTAAGACACTTTCAAACAGACAAGACTTTGGCTACTATTAAGCTAGTGATGATTGCTGATGGAGATTTCTTGTTGTCTCGAACTGTAAAACTCGTTGCTGACGATTGGCCAAACACGACTTGCCTCTTATACATACCACATCCTGTGTTTCCGTCGTGAATGCTTTGTATCCTTGAATTTCCCTTTGGGGGTAGCACCAGCAGAGGATCTCGCAACTATATAAAGTTCCTATTGTTTCACGCTATAAATTATCCCCTAGGAAGAAAGATGAATTAATATGCATTATGTAGATAGCAGAATATATATGCGCTCGAAACCATAAACTAACCTTAAGGTCCCTGACAAACGGTTGTAGACAGCAGCTAAAGTACTTATGTAATTATCCTATACGACCAAAATAAATGTAGGTCCTGTTTTATCTCTTTCCGTAAAAAAATATGTTTGCACGAAAGAAGTTGAATTGCCCTTGTATATACTGTACATGAACAGATATTCTGATTTAGAAGACCAACACGGGTTCTGAGCTAGGCAGAATCTTAAGAAGCCAACTGCCACTAACATATTTAACGAGTATTTATTTCTAACGGGAATTCGCCGAATACCAACCAAGGAGCGAGCGGTCATTCTTGGGGCCTCCGCTAAAGATGAGCTACAGGTTGGATGAAGAGCCCCTTAAACCGCTCATTTCCCATTTGTCGAATTTGCTCACGGTCGTGTGTTGTGTGTCTCCTTCGAACCGCAAAAGACTGGAAGAGAAACCTTGCCGCTTGTACGAGAGCGGCCTCCAGCGAGAAGGAGGAAGAAGTTACGACGCATCTAGACTGATAACGACTGTTCAATTATTGGGGGGGGGGGGGCGGGGGGGGGGGGGGCGGGGGGGCGCGGGGCGGCGGGGGAGGGGGCGCCCCGAGGGACGG
>MU380180.1:0-163688 GCA_022495085.1 Xylaria sp. FL1042 | reverse complement strand
TTATTATACTTTCCTTTTGTTTTTTTGTGGCCCACCGCCTTCTTGCTTAATTTTGTACTAAGTAACAATAATTTATACTATTTTTTTATTTTTTCCCCCCCCCCCCCCCCCCCCCCCCCTCTAAAAAAAACTCAAAAAAACAAAAACAAAGAAAGAATGAAGAAAAAGGGGCTTTCGTTTAACAACGGATGATGGCTTCCAAGGATAGTAATTCATCGTGTCAGACCCCCATGCCTTCCTGACAGATCCCCGGATAACTTCTACGTAAACACGCTACCTGCCTAGATATTATTTGGGTTATTTATAAACAGCTTCTTGTTTATATCCGAAACTACATCTTTTTTTTTAATGTGCAAAATCTATAGGTATAATAGCTTAAAGAGATAGCGATTGTTAACGTAAAGACTGCATATGCCAAATGACTATTCTTAAATCTGGGTCCTATGGGCGCCGCATTGGTGGTCGGGTGGGTGACAGCCTGCGAATCCGTGGTGTTGTACGTTTATATTACATTTTATAAAACTATATTGAATCCTTTGGTTCTTCTTCGAACGCCTGTATTGTCTGCTTATGAGCCTACTGCATGTTGTTCCTGTATGCTGGTAGAATCCCGATTCCCAACATTACAGTTTGAGAGTCAAGCAAAAGAACAATTAATTCTCACAGGAAACTGAGTTGAAATTTGGTGATGACTTATATTGTATAATTAATCACTTAGAGTGTCACATAGCACTCCAAGAGCTGGGGATCCCATGATTATTGATATATCTGCCATCCACTAACGCCATGTTCTAATATTGAACTTTTCTCACTGAAACCCTCACGACCCTTCAGGCCCGACCTGAATTACGGGCCACCTTCTATTGAGGCTCTCTGAAAAACCGTACGTGATCATGAAAATCCTGTCAGTATGCATCATTATAAGTGTCTGGGCTTTTATAAGCACGAACGCGCGCTATATAAGTAGATTAACCATGTGCTCAGGCCATGAGCCCCATAGAAGGGGCCTGTCGCCCAGACGCGCTGAGACAGGTGCTAGAATGCGCAGCCTGCGACGCTTCTCGTCGACGTCGGCTACATATACGAAGCCCATAACATTTGCGTCGCGTATGGTGTCCGGGGCGTCATGCACTGAGGCGTATGCTACCGCTAACACACAATTCTGCATCATCATTGATGGCTCTGCCTTTTCGAGCGTATCTACTGTTTGTGTCTCCCCCTCATCGTATATAATGCCACCACCGTCTGCAGATGTCTGTGATGATGCTTTAAGAAAGGCGTTAGTCTATATTTCTGCATAGATCTATCTTCCTCTGGGTTGAATGGCAAAACAATTGATATAATATATATATACGGATACCTTGTCGTTCACATGGATTGGTGCAAAAGCGAAACAAATACACTTACCGTCATTGATCCTCCATATGGACACAACCGTAAAGTCGACCTGTTGCGTGAATGGACTGAGAGTCATCTTGGAGCTGCCAAAAAAGTACTCCCTTATAGCGGACTCGCGAATTGATTGCATGAAGGCTTCATCGCGCTCCATAACGCCGCCAGATTTATCTAAACCCACGACTGTGACCGTCTCGCCGACACTTGTCGTCTGTCCCGCAAACCGCTTTTGCATCTCGCTGCTCACGCGCTCCGACCCGAGCACGATAATGATATTAACCGAGAACTCGGAGACAATGTGCGCGACGAAGTCGTGGTACGTGGCCGCTCTGGAGCCGGTGGGGATGCCGCCGGTATCGATCAGCATGCCGGCGCTCTTCACATCTACGTCCTCAGCGAGTCTTGACGTGGCTGCGATAGCAAGCTGGCTGAGCAACCGCTTGAATAACTTCGAATTGTCATCGGACTGCGGTAGCCCGTAGTAGTACGCCAAGGGTAGCTTCACGGGTATCGCGCTAGCACCGCTGCTGGGTAGGGTGCCCCAGTCTGTTGTGATGTCGATGAGCGTCGCGAAAACGGCGGCACTTAGGGTCCCGGGTAGCGTGAGCATGCTCTCGCGGGAGTCCGTGTTCACGACGAGGGGCTGGCGGCCCATGCGCGTGGCCCAAGAGGCGAGAGTGCGCACGAGGCTCGACTTGCCGGCGTTCGGGGGCCCCACGACGAGCACGCGCGGGCCCATTTGGCCTGATTTCTGAGCGGCGGCGCGAAGAGACTCAAGCTTAAAGTGCAGGTTCAAGTAGCTGACCATGGGGGTCTCGTCAGACGTGGGCTCAGACGTGTACGCATCGTACGTGCCTGAGGGGGGCGCCGTGATCTCGAGTGTGCAGCCGTGCCAAGTGTTGATCTTAGACTTGGTCGCGGTGAAGGCGTAGGGCGTGTTGGGCGCGAGCTCGGTGCCATCTTTCTCTGCCGTGCCGGAGACCAGCTTGACGGTCAACGATGAACCATGTGGCACCTCGAAGCGGTACTCCCAGTATGGCTCGAGCGTTTGTGTTGTCGTGGGAGCTGACGTAGTTGAAGAAGTTGCAGCAGCTATTGGGGCAGCCTATGACGATGACTGTTAGTTGAACGAGACATGCTGATATGTGGGAAGTGAGTGAAAAAGCGACAACAGCATGAGAACCTACTGTGGGAGCCAACTGTCCCAAGCCTGGAATCGACATGTTCAATTCATTGCAGGACCGGAAGCAGAAGGGGGAAGGAGAGAAAGAGAAAGAGAATGCGTGGGGGTTGAGTGACGGTTTGAAGATGCCCTTGTTTGAAATGGAGCTCAGCTTAGAGCTTTGAGGGTCCTACCTACATAACTTTTTGGTGGGGCTGGAATGCAACTACTTAGTAAGGTGTACTTACTGTAGTGGGAGTTTAAGCGGGGCCAGAAGCGTTGTTGCAGTTCCGGAAGACCAACAAGGCTTCTGAATTTTACAAGAGTTCTGAAATCCACAACGCTTCCCACCTTGGAAGTATTTCCAAGCTAAAATTTAGTATAAAAATACTTCCAACATGTTATCACTAGAGCTCTAGGCCTTCGTAGGGCTATATAGCTATACAGACTAGCCTGTACTTAACTAACTGAGTAACTGACTGACTTAGCCATATAGCCATAGCCATACAGACTAGCCTGTAGCCAACTGACTGACTGACCGACTGACTGACTGACTAACTTAGCCATTTAACCCCACATACAGCCAATTCTGACTTAAGGAAATTCAGCCATCCCAGCCTACCCATACTTCTCCAACACCTTTACATATACGCATACACCCAACTTAGCCAGCCACACCACCACCACCACCACCACCACCACCAATGCCAAGGGTATAAAGTAACCACCAATTATATCGACTCTGCTAACCTAACTAGATTACCTAGTTACTCTGTACGCCCTGCGGCGTATACGCAGTAAGGCTTGGGCTGACTGCTTCGACTGCAAGGTACGCTTACATACAGACCTCTTACGTACGGCTAGTATATACTAACAGGTAATTTGGTGCGTATACTAGGACTATGATTTCGACCTACCTACCTACCTACCTACCTACCTACCTACCTAATACGCAACAAGGGCTGTTGTGAGGGCTATTGCGAGGGCTGTTGCAAAGGCTGTTGCGAAGGCTATTAAGTAGGATAGTATAGGTAGGGTAGTATAGGTAAGGTAGTATAGGTAGGTTAGGCAGTATAATATAGCTACTTTTAGTGCTTAATAGTATGTAATTATAGGGCATTATAAGGCAGTTATAGGGGACTCACAACAGTTCCGAAATCCACAACGCTTCTTCAAGTAGGAAGCGTAATGTTTTAGGGAAGCGTTTCCTATTTCATAGGGCTTCTCAACCCACTATAATTGACGCTACAGTACATAACCTACATGCATGTACTTGGTATGTACTTTAGCTTAGGTACCTTGCATTTTTACTACAGCTGAGGAACTACTAATTGTGGGAGTTTAAGCTCGAGATATGGTAGTACATGGAAACTTATAAAGCTTAAACATATTATACTCATTGTTACTCTTGTACATGCTGCCTGTCTTCACTATATGGGCCATACTCGTTGTTCTTTGTCCCGCCTATGCCACTAGTACAACTAAATTCATTTTCATTCCACCCCCTACTTAAGAACTCGTGTGGCTAAGCCAACATGGGAAGTATAAGTGTCGTAAATAGCAACAGAGACATTTTCATTATTCGTGAATGTCGTAGTAGCCAGTAGGTATCCATGAGAAGTGGTTCTCCTAAAGCCTCTATCATTGTATGGCATGCTGGGGAACGCAACGAATTGGGTATATATGCAGCAAACTTCAGATGACTATTGTAAAACGCCCATGCGCCTATGCCTCCCCTTGGCATGATGTCGTGTCTCCGAGCCTGATGCTTTTGCTTTTGCTGATAATGCTATAGCTGACTCCTGTCCCAGCGCCGTCTTTCTCGATAGCCCGTTTTAAAGAATTCGAAGCATTAGACCGTCCAATCACCTAGCTTTTAGTCCGAGAGCTTCTCAAAGATATCGGCGAGGCTTCTGACGCCAAGCAGCACCGCTTCGTCCGGCCCTAAGCCCGGAGTCCACTCGGCATGCGCGAAGTCGATCATCTTCAAGGAATATATGTGAGGGAAGTTCGACATCTCGTCGAAATCTTCTTCGTCGTCCTCGCTTCCTTCTCCCATTCCATGGTCAAACGCAACCGATTCCGTAACAAACTTGAGCTCCTCGTCATCCATCCCAATACCACTATCCACCCTAAGGTTAGCGCTGACGGCTCGCGGTGAGCTTCTCTTGTTGACTGACGCGACTATCTCAGTGTGTACCCGTTCCATTTCAGCCTCCCCAGCTTTTGCCTCCTCGATAGCGGCTCTTAGCGCGGGCCCATCCCCTTCAAAGACAAAGAGTAGGCTGGAAGAATACATGCGACTCTCCTCCTTCTGTAATACTTCCTCGACCCTCCGAAGATCTCTGGCAAATAAGCCTGCGACCAGTTTCCCCAAGTCCTCGTCAATACCCGCAGCCTCGTTAAAAATGAACAGCTTGAGCGATTCCACCAAGTTTGAGTCGTTGACGTCGTCGCGACCCCAGAATTTGTTGTACATCATGAAACCTTCCTCATTTGGCCCCGTCACGTTGGCAGAAGATTCTTTCTGTCCATTAGATGTTGCATATGTGGGATGGGTACCATTGTACACCTGCATGCCAGCGATCCGAAAGCCGAAATTCTTGTGTGTTGTGCTCTCCGTAATCTTGTCAAACCGCTCTCTTTTCTCCTGTGACGCATTTTTTGACCATAGCTGCTGGCCCATTTTGGTATCCATGATATTAGGCTTCTTGAAGCCATAAGAGGCGTTCAAAAGGGCTATGGCGCGGTCTGTCTTGATTGGACCTGTTTTAGCCTCTGGTCTCTTATTTTCTGCGGCAAGCCCCTCTTTGCTCGCCGCAATTTCTGTAAGTAGTTCTTCAGGGCTAGCCTTGTCGGCGGGGGTTGGGGTCGTGCTTGGATCTAAGTGGGATCTCAGTTCATCTTTAAGTCCTTTGGGAATCTCGGCCTGGTCGATTAGGCCCGGAAGCTGTTGATGTATCGAAGCGGCAGTAGTCGTGTTAAGTAGGGTAAGGCTGCCGCAAAATACGGGCATAAGCTCGGCAAAGTCGGGGTGAAATTTGGCGGATTCGTAGAATTCCACCTCAGCCTGCGTGCAGGGCTTGACAAAGAGCTCGCCGCCGGCGTCGCACATTGTCCCATCACTGTATATGGTATAATATTAGCAAGAAGACTGCGGTATTCAGGCGTGGATACAACTGACTGCCCAGCAACTGCATGCTTATAATCAACCAAGTCCTGGTGTTTGGGAACACCTTTGGGCTTGGCTGGAGCGGTTTTGACGCGCTTTAACTCGCGAAGTTCTGATGTGGCCGACATGGCTGTGGGGGATGAGAGTGATCTCTTCAGACAGGTGGCCATATCATCAACACAAGAGCAGCAGAGACTCGGCCAGTGTTATAATAGGGAGCAGGCAGGGGTAGAGTAGGTTTTCGCCAATGAAAGCCAATAAAACGAGCGACTCTAGGTATTAACGGATTAAAACTTTAACTGGACCTGATGACTGGAAATTACCGAGTAGAATTCATCACATGGTTGGGGGAAAAGTGAAGGATATTGGAAGAAGGAGTATTTGACTATGTCTTGTGAAAGTTGAGATGGGAAGGGGCGGTGGTTGAGACGACATTAATACTTCGCACGCACAAACATGTACCATGTGCCGTCCCTGTGTATTGGAATTGGGGGAAGATGACCCAACCAGCTGAAGCGACCCATCAGAGCTGGTACAGTAGCATTTGACAAGTACCAAGTACAGTCTTCGAGGTCAGCTAATGGAAACGTCAGGGGTACGGTATTGCCTTATCACAGGAGCAGTTTAGCACCTGCAAGCCTCGGACCGCAGCTACCGCAGCAGTGGGAAATACTCGAGGACCCCCATGCCGGGTACAGCACATGTACTTAGATGCCGCGCCCGTGTCTGGTGGGAAAGGCCGTACTGCGTGAGTACGTGGGGCTGGGGTCTACCTCGACCACTAGCCAATGAGGGAGCTTGCAGATGCAGGCTGTACCTCAGTGATGATGTGGCGAAATCTCGGGATGCGAGCTCAGCCACACGCCACCAGGTACGGTTACATTTCTTCCATCTCAGCTTTCCACACTGCCCAGCTGTGAGGATGCTAGACGGTGCCTATCGTTCTGCCTTGAAGGACGCTACACTGCACACGTAAGGTATGCGCCACGCGGGTTTGCACCTAAAAGCTGCAAATCCACAACTACTCGTCTACTCATCATCAAATCCCAACAGAACAAATAACGACCACAGCGTTCGGTCATGCTGTTTAAGTCTCCGTCTTTTCCGGATGTTTTACTATTGACCCATGGGCACCGCGCACGCACTAATAGTTTGACTTCACAGCCATAATGGGAATTGCACAATCACGATACTTGGCCCATAGGGAATGGAAACACCCGATGGCGAGGATTCACCCCGAATCTCTTTCGGCTTGATGTATTCCCCCTTCCATCTCTTACGGAGATCTTCATCCGGACTCTCTTTTGGATTCCCTCACCGCTTGTCATTTTTGGACCTAACCTGGACCATAGTGAGAGCGAAACTCAGCTGAATCGCAGTCGGTGTAGAGCCAAATAAGACAAAAGGTGGCTTCTCACAGCGAGGCCTATGTTCCCTGCACACAAACTGTCTTGTGTTTGCGTGCCAAGGTATAAAGCAGGAGACTGTCGTGATAAGCGTAGAGGATGTCAGGTAGTTTATCAGCAGATTTGATAGCAGTTGTAGGTAGCCCAGCAACAGACACCTGTTGTCTAAATGTCGTGGGTGTTTGCTATTTGGGTATGCATGTACGGAGTAGGTAGCCTTCAAAACTTGCCGTGTTTGGAAAAATTGACTACTTTGTGCCAATAAGCTAGGTTTGTTCTATGAATAAAACATAAATAACTCAGCAATATTTATCTAATTACATAATATTGGCGCAGGATTTCTTACCATCCCCCAAGTCTGTTCTCATGTTACCGCCGGCGATGCCGTGTTACCTCGCTCGCTCTCGGTTGGCAACCGCTTATTACCTTCCTGCATGTTGGTACCTGCCTACCTACGGTACCTACTTGCATACAAAGAAGTATGTACTACCCATTCAGGTTTGCCTCAGCCCTATGAGATTGGCCTGTTGACTGATTGGGTAGGCATCTCTGTTTTACAACTTCCAAGGTTGTTTGCAACTTGTTTGCCTCTCCCTTGCCTCCTACCTCATATACGACCTGCACCTGCCCTTCCAACCGACCCGGGAAGCGTAATAGGCACCTGCCTACGTATGGTAGGTAGATGGGCTACATCATCTCGACTCATCCCTGCCTACTACCAACTAACGCTTCTTTTGCCTTCTTGCTTCGCCCGGCACTTGAGCATGTTCACCTTGCCCACCTCAGCCGTTGGACGTTAGCAACAAGTGTCAAATTCTGCTTACTAGCCTCCCCTCGTGCCAATCAAGCCTACCGTAACTCCCAAGTTGGTTATAGCCTCTTGATTAATCCCTTCCTTTGCGTTTCCGCATTACTTAAGCCTCACACAACTGGCACTTGGGTCCCCCGCCACTGCAGAATCATACTTGATACCTGTGCCTATTGTAGGTACCCCTTTTGCCTAGCTGGACCATGACAGGTCCCTCTCCATATCTCAGCCACATCCAATAACCCCTTATAATGAGGTGTTCTATTGTTTGCCTTGATTGCCTCTAATAACATTTACAGAATCCAACCTTCGCTGGCAGGGCGCCAAGAATGCTTGAGAAATGGCGGAGCTACCTGCGGACTCGTTTAACAAGCATAGCGAGGAGCCAGTGATAGCCACCAAGCAGACTGCACAGCCCCAGAGACCTGACACCAGTCCTAGTTCTCAGGGAGAAGACGTCGTAGGTCTGCATGGAGCTTGTGAGATCGAGGATAGCGCCAGTGTGACTAAAAGTGAAGACGACGAGTCACCCCGTGAAGATGTACTGGACTGTGATGACTTCGGTATTGACCGTCCTTCCACTGGTGCTCCACAAGGCGCGGATAGTCAAATTGCGGTGAAGAAAAAGAAGAAGAAGAAATCAAAGAGAACTGCAAAGAGCCGCAGGAATATCACTGGCTTTGAGGGTGAGTCTATTAACAAGGTGCATAAACTGAGTTTCTGACACATATTCCTAGAGTACTATGCCGACACCCCGATGACGCCTAGGGAAGCTTTGGAGAAGAAGAAACTCTACGACCCGTAAGTGTAATGCCCTTTCATGATGGGAGTTATTGATACTGATAGATATATAGCTTGCGACCATTTCCCGAGTGAGTTCAGCCTAGAATATAATGCCGCTGACTTACTTAACTTGCTGTAGGCGCATTGAAGAATGTATACAGCGGTTTCGAGCTCGTCGGCGTTTAGACTCGCAGCGCACGGCCATGTTCAACAAGTACCTCTTCCTAGGTGGTATTGATAGCTCACAACGCCAGTTTACTGGCATGGCTGATGACAGAGACGGTATGGCTGAGGCAGATTCGGAGCTGATCCGCACCATGACAGCTATCGACTTTATCGGTGGTCATGGTAATCGTTTCTACAATGCTAGTACCACGGAGAATTGGGAGGTCGATTTCGAAGCAGTCGTCAAGGGATATCTGTGAGTTATGCTTTGGGCTTTTTCGTTTTCTATTTTCCTCTTACTTCTTTTCTTTCATATTGTTAGTCTCTTTTTTTCCTCATTACCAGTGAGTTAATGCGCCCAGCAGCTCCCGTACCATCATAGACTGGTACATGTATGATCGGGCGGCCATCCAAATAGCTGCAGACCTGATTAAGAACTTCTTGAACTATGTTCTCATGCACGATGTCTGCCCCGAATATGCTAGCAGCATTATAGCAGCCCGACATATCTGCGATATTGCCCCAATCGAACTCCATTATATACATGAGCTGACTTTGGAACTTCCTGGCGGCTTCAACCGCGCCGCCCGCTCCTTATTCTGCAACGAGCAGATAAAAGATCCCGATGAGGGCGGAAACTCCGAGGCTTTGGTTCAGTTTAATCACACTACTCTCGTATGGTCATTAAGCGAGAAATCGAACCAAATCAAGCAGAAAATCCTCGAGACCACTGACCTAACCACGATGAAGGTTATCTCCACGATGGATAAGACCTATGAAATTCTGGGGATCGAACGACCCCGCCATAAGGACATAAAGATGGTACATGAGAAACTCGTAGAGCAAAAAGTGAGCAGCGAGCTTAAGCCCGCTGGTTTCATTCGTGTCATACCAGCTGTAATTGCGCATGGGTGGGGCAATATGCCGCGTCCAGACGAGGTCGACTTCAGCAGTGCTGAAGAAGAAGAATTTGTTCTTGAAGACGAACTGCTGGCAAAGCTTGAGGTCGGAATGAAGATGAAAATGACCGTGTGCGAGCTCAATATTGGTCTTCGTTTCATCAAAGAGGTACACGACCTGCGCGTCTCCTTCGACACTTTCTTGCCTCAGTATCTCATGACGAACTGGAAAGACCCCGTCCCCAATGAGCGCCCACCCCCTTCTGTCCACAACCCGGACGCCGAGGAAAAGGTTATGGGATCAGAAATGAATGCTGACGACTAGGTCCAGCCTATAACCAGAAGGTTGGTTCCACGCTTAGTCGTAAACGTACTATATCACATGAGCTATGGTACGTAGTGTATTTTACTGGATCGACCGTCTTACCACGGGGTGAGCATGAAATGACAGTGGTATGTGAGGCCGCTACATGCTGACTAATAGCCTAAAAGATTTCATACGGCGTAAGGGAAAAAAATTGGCTTGATTATTAGACGACTTTGATGAAACCAATACTCGTAGATGCCCAGATAGATACTAGTTGCAAGGTATATAATGGTAATTCACGTTGATTATTTACATTTCGTATTGTATTAATTGCCTTCTAGTATTTTGTTCTAATGGTGATAATGACTACTGCTAGACTGTCTGGACTTATGATTCCCCCCCCCCTCCCCCCCAGCTTTTTAGCTGGATAATTATGTATCAAGCCTGTACCACATACGTCGCTTCACTCTAGCCGATCCAAGGCTTGAACGTGTGTGCGCAGTTTGATTTCTCGATTGAAGATTTCTTAGCAATATGCCCTTTGGCACGGTATGACGAGGCTAGTAAATCTCCGCAACAACAATACTAGACTGACTAGATTCGGATTCAGTGCGAACCTTGTGCTTGGAATCTCGAATAACATTAGCCGCATCCAAACTTTCTTTCACAAATGTCAAAGCATCAAGGTCATTAAGAATCTCGAGGTATTTATATTTTTACTCGATACAAGATCCAGCTATGGAAGAGCCGACAAACGAAGAAGGAGCCAATGAAAAGGCTGGACTAGCAAGAGAACGGAAAAAGGGGTATCGTGCGCAACAAGGCTAGAAGCCAACAACGAACATCTAGTCTATCAAATGCGAAAAAGTTAACTGACCCTCTACAAACGCCTCGTCTCAGTATTCTGGTTGCTGAGATTCGTAAATTCCCCCCTTTTAACAGAACGAACATAGTCCCAATTTTACCCCGACCCCAGTCAAGGGGGAACTAAAATGGTGACTTGAACAGCAAAGGAAAAGGAGTAGAATTAGTGCTGGTGCTCCGGTATCTCGGGAATGTCCCATGCGTTAGAGTCGGTGTCTTCACTTTTAGTAGTAGGTCGGGGTAAAACAGGAACATCGTCTTTAAATATTGATTGAGTATTTGTGACAGGTCCAGGGGAAAAGGGAATGTTGGATGTCGCAGTAAAACCGTGTCCTGCTCTCCGTACCGGACTTACAGGCACCGAGTAGGAGTGAAAACCAGGATGTTGCATGGGGTTTGGCTTAGCTGGAGTACCAGTGTTCGGCTTCAGGATCTGCACTGGCCTCTGAATAGGAAGTGCATTTGGCAGAGGACCGTCAGGCTGATATGGAATAAAGAGATCCATATTCTGAATAGGTTCAAGTGGAGGTTGAACCAGGGGGCTTGATGTAAAGGGGGTTGAAGATGGGCTTGGCTCGGTGGGACTTATAATAGTTGGCGTCATTGGAATCGCCGTCTCAACTTTTGTGTCTGTAGGTGTGGCGCAATCATGCTGAGGGGGAGCTTCGACTCCAGCTAGTGAAATAGGATCTTGAATGCTCTTGGTGTCAGAGGATATTGGATTAAACTGAGCTTCTGTGAAGGTTGGCGAGGAAAGCGGCTGCTCATTTGAGGGGTTTTCTTTGGGTTTGAGTATATCGTCTGTTGCAGTTTTTTCTGCTTTGGCTTTCAACCTGGCTGCTTTCTGCTCTTTTGTCAGAACATTAATTTTGATCCTCTTCATCCCACTGGTAATCTGGTCAACTTCTGTGGGAGAAGTAGTTGCTGTAGATGAATTTCCAGTCTCCGCCAGTGCGGTCTGACTCTCTGGAGGCAGCGGGGCATTTCCATTGTTAGTGTTGGGTAGCATTTGTGTGGTTGTAAGCGAGGGCCCTGTTTCAACTTTTGCCGTCGTTGGCTTTGTCTTGCGAGGCGCACGAGGCGCTTTGCCGCTGTCTTTCCTTGGGAGTCCGGCCGGCCGGCCCTTCTTAGTATTCACAGCCGTGGATGATTGTGTACGGACGCTCATGGAAGAGTTGGGTCGCACACTTAAAGAGCTACCTGGTCGAGCAGGAGCATCACTAGGCATTTGGACATCCGCAATAGTACTAAGGGAAGCCGCGCTAAGCCTTCTATTGGCCTGTCGTGGTTGTTTTGTTTCAGTTTGCGATGGAGCACCGCGAGCTGACGCCTGGAAAACCTTGAGTATATGGTCCAATGTTGGATATTCTAGACATACCTTTGATGCGGCGAGAACCGCTGGTCCTGCAACTGTCCTCCGCCGTGATGGGATATCATCCTCCTCTAAATAGCTGACTGGCTTCCTCTCACGAAGAGACATCCTTGTGGGAGCAGTCGGGGCGTCGCTCTTGTCATTCACAGCCGTCTGAAGAGATTGACGACTTTTCCTGGCCTTCGTAGCTTCGGTATTAAGCTCTGAGTGCGTGCAACTATCGACTTGTCGATTATTGGGAATGAGGAGTTTGCTCAACTCGTGCGCCACGATGGTCCAAGGAATATCAGGTGGTGGTGGCGTCGGCGACCTAGCAATAATCATCTGAGAAGCTGTTTGATTCGACAGACTACGGCGAATCTTAGCCACCTCGGTCATCTTCGCATTTGATGATTGTGTTGGTGAAGAATAGTTTCCTGGTGTGATAGTCCGTGGCTTCTTAGGTTCCGGCGGAGGAGCTACTCTATCAGCGTCAAAGCGATCGAGCTCAGATATGGACCACCAGTTCGGGTCATACGGGAATTCAAAAGACTTCAAGGACTTCAAATCGCTCTCGTTTAAAGTGCTTCGTCTACTGAATGGCCCGGCTCTATCACCCATTTCGTGTACGAAACCATGCGACCCTTCCTCCTTGGGTACTGTGGATTCATCCCCTGCTAAACCACTCAAGTGACTGAGCACTCCAGAATATAAAGCTCTGTCACTGTAACCCCCCTCTAGAACGCTAATAACACGTCCATCAACACCTAGTCCCTCCTCGGACGCAATCCGCACTGCATCTCTCGTGAGCCGAGCATAGAATTCGGTGGGCACATTTACTTTATGCCGTTGCATCCCAGCACCCTCCCATTCACTCGCATCAAATCCAGCAGATAGAAAGATGGCGGCTTTTGGCACTTGACCAGCTGCGCGAAAACGGTCTGTTTGCAATCGTAGATAATTACGAGTCTTCTCGAGTAGGATGGAATACTTGGATCGGTAAAGCTTCCAGAATTCGACGTCTGACTTCCACTCGTGTAAATGCACATTCCATATGTTCTGTCCGTGAGCATTATCAATGCACAAACTGGCGTTCTTGACTTTCTCTTCATCGCCGTATTCACAAGGGTATGAATTGATATCATGAACACTGAAATACCCAATTGATGTCTTTTTCCAGGCGGCGGCATTTTTTGCCAAGCCACGCTTATTGTGTTGCCAGGCAATGGCCTGTGAGCCGTCACCGTGATGCAGATCAAAGTCAATGATAGCAGCATGGGTCAAACCATGATTCAAAATCCCGTGCATAATTCCGACGTGGACATTGTTTACCCAGCAGAAGCCGGACGGAAACGAGGCGGAGCAGTGATGTCCCGGTGGTCGTACAGCCACAAAGGCACGTTTGTGAGGTGACGTAGAAAAGACATCATCGACGGCTTCGCAGACGGCACCCAGTGCTCCTTCAAATGCATTAAGGGACTCTGCACATAGGTAAAGATCACCCTGGTGGAAGTGTTGCGGGGCCTCTGCGTCAGGTCCTCGGTTCATCTCAGGCCGTCGAAGCTCGTTCCTATTGAGCGCAAGTTTTGCCTCGGCAGAGTCACACATGATCTTCAATTCCTCCATCCATTTGGTACCGTGGACATTCGTCACTACAGTGGATGAAATAGCGATTTTGCGTGTCGTCTTGTGAATGCGAAACGGGATGCCAGGAAGCGTCTTAGGATCCAGGTTCGGGTGGATAGGGTGTTTTCCTTCGCAATGCCTCTCGCCCAACCGTACATATGCCATCGAAACACCTAGAATGCTGGCTTGGATCCTCTCGGGCCGCTCCACGATGGTGCTGAGTAAGTTCTTCGATGCGCGCGGTCTCGAGTAGCGGTGACCGTAGCAATCGTCGTGTAGAACCACAATGGTCTCAGCAGCAGACTCATTTGAGGCGACGTTATGCCAGTTCTCCAGCTCTTTGGCGAGATAATGACTTGCTACCGAAGCAGCTGTGCGCGGAGTCCTCTCTTCGACGGCCTCTCCACGGCTCGCGAGTGGGTTGCCCGGAGGCTTTGCGACGGTCGGGGAGAGGAAGGGGGTTGAACTGCCCCTGCGCGAGGTCGTACGACTCGGTGTTCCACCGTTAGCCGAGTGAAGAGAGTTCATAGATGTTTTGCGAGTAAGACTCGGGCTTGAAGATGGAGCGTAGGTGGCTATTCCATTGAGATTTGCCTTTGTCAAAGGACTGCGAGGAGGTGCTCTCGTGTTTGGAGAAATGGAAGAGGGTCGCTGTTCGCCGGTAGGGTTCGATGGCGCATTCGATTGAGATTGCTGGGTGGTAGACAAAGACAGTTTGTTGAGTGATTGCAGAAGATCGTGTTCGTGGCCATGATCATGGCTACCGTCATTATTTGTGTTGTTATTGTTGTTGTTGTTGCTGCTGCTGCTGTTGCTGTTGGGGTGGGGGTTGTTTACAGACGTTCGCATAGATTGCTGAGCTTGAGTATGCTCAGGGGAAGACATGACCAGAGTTGGGACATGCGGACAGTTCGAGATTAACTTTCAGAGAGATATGTGAGCTGCCCTTGAATTATTTAGGTGCCAAGAATGTTAGCGAGAAAATACAAAACGTCGTGCTTAGTCGAAACGTAGTTGTACCGTTGATATGGAGTTATTCAAAAAGTATGTAGATACAATCAGGTTTTGGAGTTCGTTGATGCGAAGGTAATCAAAGTTCCCTTACCTAGCGCGTAACGCGACTTTCGACTCTCTGTGGGGGTAGGTACCTAATGCGGGCAGACCTACTAAGTACTTAGTAGGTATGCGCCCCGCTGTCTAAACGTTAAAACGTTTGCTGGGTCTCTGCAGCAACTAAAGCGAGACCAGTACCCGGCTTCCCAGGCGAGCCAGGCTTCCCCGCCAAAAGCTGTGTACCCTGACACAACCCCTCCATCTCAGAATCTGGTCTGGCTGACGTCGTGGTTGAGGCCTTATCAGTTGGTTATCGCCACTCAAACAGCATCTTCGCGCCGACAACGGACTGTTTCCCAGAACGAATTATATCGATGCGCATTGTAATTAATAAGTATCCTGACACTGCCACTTCATGCCTAGAGAGAGTTTAGAGCATACCGAAACGTCGACGATGTTTTGCTAGGACTACTCTAATTGCCGATAGAGAAAGAAAGCCCCGCTGCGGAAGAAGACTTGATTGCGTTTGTGGTATCGTCGAATTTATAAGCAAGGACGCGCCGCCATCCTTGGTGCGAAAGTATTACACACACCTAGGGCCCTCTGGGACATCGCCCTCTTTCCTGCGGAACAACCCATCTAGAGACAGCCACGCACGTGTTGCCAAACAAACCCTCAGAGATAAAAGCCATGGCGCCGTCGCTGGAAGAACCAGAACCCGTTCGGGATGTCATCGACAACCCGCTGAAAGCGCGGCCGCAACTCGTGGCGCCCGAGCCCGAACACTGTCCCGGCCCCGAATCCGAAACGGCCGGCAAGGCAGACTCGTGCGCCGGATGCCCAAACCAGGCCATCTGCGCGAGCGCGCCTAAGGGGCCGGACCCGGACCTCCCGCTCGTCGCTGCTCGGCTGGCCGGCGTGAAACACAAGGTCCTCGTGCTGTCCGGCAAGGGCGGTGTAGGCAAGAGCACTTTCACAAGCCTGCTTGCGCACGCCTTCGCGACGGACGAGGCGCGCACCGTGGGGATAATGGACACCGACATCTGCGGTCCGAGCATCCCCAAGATGATGGGTGTCGAGGACGAGACCATCCACATCAGTAATTCCGGATGGTCGCCCGTCTGGGTGACCGACAACCTCGGCGTCATGAGCATCCAGTTCATGCTGCCGAACCGCGACGACGCTATCATCTGGCGTGGACCCAAGAAGAACGGCCTCATCAAGAAGTTTCTCAAGGAGGTCGAGTGGGGCGACATGGACTTCCTGCTCGTCGACACGCCGCCCGGCACAAGTGACGAGCATCTCAGCGTCAACAGCCTCTTAAAAGAGAGTGGGATAGACGGCGCTATCATGGTCACGACGCCACAGGAAGTGTCCCTGCTCGATGTGCGAAAAGAGATCGACTTCTGCAGAAAGGCTGGGATCAAAGTGCTAGGCCTAGTGGAGAACATGAGCGGGTTTGTATGCCCCAAGTGCACGAACGAGAGCCAGATCTTTAGGGCAACGACGGGAGGTGGCGCGAGGTTAGCAAAGGAGATGGGTATACCATTCTTAGGCGAGGTGCCCCTAGATCCGAGGATAGGGATGGCCTGCGATTACGGCGAGAGCTTCTTCGACCATTACCCAGACAGCCCAGCATGCAAGGCGCTCAAGCGTGTCGTGAAGGGGTTGGCTAAGGAGATTGGCGAAGATGTTCTACTAGAGGACTAGAATTCACTGCACTGATGAAAGAAGGCAACCAAGTTGCAAACTGTGCGAAATCTATACTCCGAGTATGTGCGTTACTGGCTCTCGGATAAGAGCTTATTGACGATTACTACCATCAAGAACCATCGGCGTCAAGTAAGCCTCTAGAAAGACGTATATTTATCGCTTGCGCTTTAGAGCGCCAACGCCTAGGCCATCAGTCTGGATTTCCGTAAACTGCATACCCCCCTGATCCTCGACTCTTGATCCTTGGTCATTACTTATTCCACTGCTAGTCTCGTTGGGATCTCCTCCAGGTCTTCGGCACTCTCGATATCGATTACTTTTCCGACCTCGCTCGTGTTCCGTAATAGTTCTTTTGCGCCAGCGTACATCATACGACTTTCGGCATTACATGTCGAGGGCATGTAGTATAGGAGAACGTAAGGGACGGAGAGACGACCGGATGGCTGTATCGAACATCAGCGACTGACAATCCCATGTCATATACCCGGTTTTTGGATACTGTCTTGTATATACCGCCAGGAAACACCAAGGGAGGAAACACGTACCAGTGTTAGCGGATAGCTGAGCAATATATACCGCGGTGAATTGTCGGGCAGATCGTCTGCGATCTCCTCGAGAGACCTGTAGACTACCTTGTCTTCATCTTGCTTAACCTCGTGCGTCTTCTTATCGATCAAGTCTGTTTCCGGCGCAAGATGTGTTAGCTCGTCTCACCGAGAAACAGTCTGCACATGCGTAAACGGCAGCGCCGGTCGTGTCGGCAGAGACGTACATACAAATAACAGCTTGCGGGCCAGTGGCACGGGAGGTAGTTAGCCTGAATTTGCGCAAGTGATCCCTCGTCTCCTGGGAGAACGTGTAGAGTCGTGCTTCGGAGCTCTTGAGATCGGTGATTAGCGTTGAGTTACGGCTGAATCGCGGGGTCATAAGAGGGGTTCGTTGTACCATAGTGATAGCGGGTATCTAAGTAAAAACAAGCTTTCGACGAGTGTATGGATATATATGCAAATAACAAACCCAATTACACTATTCTATGGCGTATAGTATAAATGGTGTAAGTAAACAGATGCCAGACGCTTGAAGGTGTAGGTAGCGTGGTGTACAGTAGGTGAAGGATGCAGTGCGAGACAGCCCCGGAGGATGACCCCACCAATGACGAAGCACCAAGCCACCTTAGTCAGGTACGGAGTACTGGTCAGGGTGAACAAAGTACCAAGGTAGGTAACACAACATAATCAGGTAGCACAAACTTTATAGAACCCGTGTTACCGTCGAGACCGATCTATGGTTCTCAGCCTCTAAGCACGCGACCTACTGCTACATGCTTCAAATTTTGTGCGTCTATGAAAAATCTACCAATCACTTTCCCACGCGTAGTAAGTATACTCAGGACATCAAATCATTGTATGGCTTGATAAGGCAGGTAAGTATGACAAAAAGTGTCCCGTATTGGGTACGTCGCCGTCAATCACGAGCAAGTCGGTCAGCATTGGACCAAGACACCCAGCATCCGCGATTATGCGCTAGGTTCGCTATAAGCGTGCGAGAAATCAACCGGCGTACCAAAGTTTGGCGAACCATCACTATGGGTGCCCAGGAGCTGAATCATCGTATACCGGCTGTCGTCGCAGGCGCCGGCCGAGTTGCTCGTGGCATGGTACGCGATCCAAGTCTGGGTGGCGTCGGGGCTCTGGAAGAACGCGTTATGGCCGGTGCCGTAGTTTCCGTTGGCCGAGGAGAGGACGCAGCCCGAGGACTTGGTCCAGGCGCTGGCACTCGTGGGGTCCGTCGCGCCGTCCCAAGTCAGCAGGCCCAGACAATAGCTGGCAGACCAGCAGTACGAGGCTGAGAAAGCGAGATACGTCTTGCCGCCCCAGTACAGCGCCGCCGGCCCCTCGTTGACCGGTGCCGACACCGTCTCCCACGACGCCGTAGGCTGGGAGATCACGCTGATCGACCCCGTGAGCGACGTGTAGTCCGAGCCGAGCTTCTGGATGCATAGCGACTGCGCCGAGACCCCGTGGAAACACGAGAAGACTAGATAGTCGCCGAAGCTAGTGCGGAGCGTCGAGGCATCGATGGCCCACTCGGTCGTCAGCTGGGCGGCATATGTGAATGTGTCCCAAGGCGTAGCGCCACCTTTTCATTCATTGCGTGTTAGCGAGAAATGAGATTCTACAGAAGCAAAGACGCGGCAAGTGAAGTAGGGGGTGGTACAAACCCTTCAGGACGTGCAATCTCTGACCGTCAAGATCATTGGGGTTGCCAGCAGTGAAGTAGACGTACCAGGCACCGTTGAAGTAGTGGACCTCAGGTGCCCAGACGTTGGCGTCGCGCGTGTCATCAGTGCTCGTGTAGATGACCTTTTTCGTAGCCGTCGCGAGACCCGCGATTGTTGTCGAGCGGGCGATCTCGACGTCTGTCCACGACGTCGTCATGAGATAGTAGTAGCCTCCACTGTACGTCACGAAGGGATCGGATCCGCCGGGGCTACGAATCGGATTCGTCCACGCCGAGGCGAAGCTCACCACCGTCGCCAGACTCAAGAGAGTCCCAAACATCTTTCGCAAACCCATTGTGGGAATAATTCCGTGGAGAATCGATTGTGGGATTTGTCGCCAGGGAGGCTATTTACTGCTACTACAAACATATCATGCTCTTGGGAGCGGAAAATTCTCTTTATACATGATGCTGATATACTTACATCTCCACGATGGAGTTAATGGAACGGACAAACCCTCTCATCACGTACGCGTGTCGTGGATGAGAGGGTCCTCAGCACATTGTCACTTGGCAACAACGCGGCATTGCGAGAAGATCCTATTAGTGGATTATTGCGCTGTCGGAAGATTGACGGAGCTGTGAGAAAAAATTGCTGAAAAGGGTAATATCCCCTACCTCTGGAACCCAGCGCTATAGCCGAAATGTCACTATAACTTATATCTACGTTTGAAGCTCATTGGTCCGCATAATAGAGACTGTCTTTCGGGGTTAGACCGGGGACTGACCGGGTCGCGTTTGCTTTCAACGCCCAGAGAAGCATGTCTATGGCCAGCTTTCCTGATATCGGTCTACATGGGCGTTTCAAATACTGCTGGGTCACCGGGTCACGAGAGCACGTATGATTATTAACATTTTATTATAGATATCGGTATATACAGATCTATTAAAGAGTGAACTACATCATGCCCGAGTCCCTGATACAATCCGCCTGTGATTTTCCTCCTCAAATGGTATCAAGACTAGCTCGTATAAACAAACGTCAATAGAACCTCTTCATCAATCAAATAGGCATGGTGGGTCCTCCACCGGCATTCCCCTGAGCGCCAGGGCCCGGGCTCAGTTGCATGTTATCACCAAGTCCATAGCTGACATCGGTAAGGATGTCATTGAGTTCCTGCTCTGTAAAGTTCAAGTCGAGATCCATCTCCGTAGACCAAGGGTCCGCAGCCGGTACAGAAAGCACCGGGTCTAGGGAGGGCATAGACGCAGCTAGTCCCGCCGAAAGGGCTGAGGTCGTCGGCATCGAAGCGGGGATACTCGCTGTGAAATCCAAGGCGAAGCTAGTGTCCACAGGGAGAGGTTGCTGCACGGGCAGGTTCCCTTGCAGAGCAGCTTTAAACTTGCTGAGGAGATTGGGGTCGTCGCAAGGCGTCTTTTGCATGCTCATGATGTCGCGAGCCCGCGACTGGAGCTGCGCATCGCTCGGGAAGACGCCCGTCTTCAGCAGCTCGCGCTTGACGTATTCCGTCAGTCCGTTTTCGAGTTCGCGGCTGCAGAAGATCTTGGCTGGGGCCGGGTATCGCCGCGTGAATGTCTTTAAGAAGTGGTTTGCGGTAGCGGCCTCGGACTCGAAGGGCTTCGCGTCATCGCGAAGATAGATCTGTGGGTTCCCGTGGAGTGGCTCCATCATAGCTGTAGGGTTGGGAGCGACGTAAGGCGGCTCAAAGCCAGTGCCGCCATCTTTGATGTTCCATGACACAGACCAGATTCCTAGGCCTGGACCAGAGCCTGGGGGGAGTATTCCCGCGTCGATCTTGAATCTCTGTAGCCACTCTGCGTTGTCGGCTGCTGTCTGATTAAATGGGTCGTCGCTGCAACATTTGTCAGTAAAGGTAAGAACGAATACTAGAATAACGTTTCGACTCACTCATCATATACTATCCATCGTGCTTGATGTTTCAGTTCGTCGTCTGTGGGCACGTGTTGATTGGGGTTGTTGGGAGACATGGTCGCCGTTACAAAGCGACTGAGGTCTTTCGCCAAGCGGCGGAAGCAATTCGCGTCGTTTAGGAATCTTGCGCCTGGTTTTATCGAGCTGGAGCTGGATCCGCCGGGAGAATTGCTATTGTTCGCCTGGGGGGATTTACCAGACCGGTGTGGATCGAGTGTCGAGTAGCTTGCAGTGGATGGATGTTTTGTATTTGATGATGAATCATTAGACGCCGGACTTGGCCCAGAAGACTGAGGGGGGTGTCTTTCTCTAAAGTGGTCTAGCCAATCTTTATCGTCTGCTGCTGTCTGATTCCATTCATCATCGACCCTATTTAAGTCAGATGTTAGATACTACCCATTGCGGTAGAGAATTGATTCATGCTTGGAGAGAGTAGGGGACATCTGGGAGCAAAAGTTCTTCAGAATACATACTCATAAACAATGATTCTTGCTTGGCGTTGCAAACCAGCGTCTGTCGGCTCGTTCCCGAGCGACCTCTGAAGCCGAACGTATTCTCCGAGCTCAGCCTCGAGGCGACTATAGTTATGAATAGTGGAATCAATTGTCTTCGGATCAGTCGACCGCTTATAGGCGTCACCAACATCCTCGCTTCGAGGAAGACGTGCTCGTTGTCTGAAGTCTTGAAGCCAAGACGATGAACCGTTGATCATGCGAATGAACCAATTCGCAAGCGCCTCAGACGGATTACTCGACCTTTCCTCCATTCTACCTAAAATACGGCATGATTCATCCTGAAGCTCATGGTCCATGGCCGTTAATCCCAATAGCAACTTCGCCTGGACGTAATCTTGCAATTCTTTCTCGAATTCACAGTTTTCAAATATGTCGGATTTGCCGTTAATACGAAGGGAGGATAAACAGTTAGAACCAGGAGCTCGCGGGTGGAATGCGGCCTGGCGCTTAGCCTCTTCACATGACGTGATTAGATCACAGAGCCACGATGAAGAAGTCATTCCGACGCCTTTCAGCATAACTTCAGCACCATAGATGATCCGGCATGCTTCATGCTGAATCTCTGCATCGCTGGGAGGCGTGCCAAGTTCTTCTGTCTTATTATTCATCCACCATTGCAGCTCCATTTTTAAAAGCTCATATGCATTAGTTGGAGAGCCAGACGCTGGTTGGCTAGCTTCAAAAGGCAAAGGCGATTGCCTCTCGTCGTGAATCAGGTCTACAAAAGGGTCAGATGCCTATGAGTAAGAATAGTTTTGCACGCAACTCACAAGGTGGAATCGAGTTCTCTACCATCTGTAGAACAGGCGCATCAAAACCCCAGTCACCCTTCCAGTCAGCCATGGTATTACCGGTCTTGAAGTGCTCAGCGAGATGGTCGACTCGAGTAGTCCAGCTATCAAGGACGACACCACAGAAACCACACCGTGATCGAATTTCAGGCGATGTCACTCGCCATTTGTCCATGGTCCACGGAAGGAATTTAACATTATGAACAAGTCGTAAATGTTGCCGTAGGTGGTCTTTTCGGTAGAACGTCCGTTCCTCTTGGGTCCGTTCGGTGCATCCAGAGAAGTTATGTGATTCAATATGGGCGTCGTCTGGGTTTTCCTCGCCACAGAAGACGCAGCTGGTTAATCCATTATCAGGATTGACAGCTCGAGGGCCATCAGGAGAGCAAATCCACCGTTCGAGAGATAGATGCAACGACTTCTCATGGCGTTGCCAGTCGTGTTTAGTCCTAAAAGTCTCAGTACAGAAAGTACACTGGAAAGTTTTGAGTGGTTGGTTCAGTTGCTCCTCTGCGCGTTTTGGCGGTGCGCGCCGCCGCCGCCGCCGGCCACGGTTGCTTCGAACGAATGATGGAATGGACGAGCCACGCGACTGGCCAGAGAAAGCCGATGCAAAAGAGCCACCACTAGAGTGCGATGTTCCCAAACTGCTAGCCGATGACTGGTTGCAGAGGGACCTACTAGACCCGTCATCGGAGAAATTCCATACGTTCGGACTAGTCCGGCCGGAACCTGATGTCGCTGAGTACGAGCCGGAAGCCGATACGGCGCGGGCAATAGCAGTTACTGAGGCAGGTTCGTTTTCAGGGGGAGAGTTCGCCCAACGCTGCAGAGGATTCATGTTTTCGAATAGGCCAGGTGTCCCCCTTCGTTGCGGGACGTCAATAGCTTGGGCATATCCTCGACCAACATGTGGTGACGTTGCCCGAGTAGGCTGGATCTTGCCTCGACGGCGGGCATTGGCCAGCCAGTTGGTAATCTGAGTTTTGTTCAGTCCAGTGATCTTTTGTAGACTCTCCCTTTCTTCGTCTGTAGGATATGGATGATGGCTGTGCGTCACAACCCAGTTCTTAAGCACTTTCACGGATTCACGGGAGAATCGAGCACCAATCTTAGGCGGATGCTGAGGGCGTGGTGACAATGGGGTCACATTCGCAACAGCCATTGTTTGCGGCGCCGAGGCTTGTGGGTTGGTGATAGCAGCTAAGTCATCTTCATGAAGGATGGAGGTCTCTGGCCTATCACCCATGGTGGGCCAGGGATTCGCAGGGAAGGTAGCGCTGCCTTCTGGAGCGAGGCTGTTGGCCGAGGGCCCGAAGCTACACTGTCTTCGAAGTGCAACACAACTGGTACAATAACCCTTGTATTTACCTTCTCTGATTCTCTTGCAATGATAGGTCCATCGCGCACAATTAGTACAAGGAGCCTCCGGTGTCTCCCACGAAAACTGAGCAGTCCCGGGAGATATCTCTTCAGAGTCCAGGTCCGGGTATGTTGGGATATCGACTTCCGGTTGCAGCTGGGTAGATTCATAGTGTTGAAGCGCCCAGTAAGACCAATCATCCCCCTCGACATCACCAAAGACAAGCCCCATTTCCTCTGATAGGTCCGGGGCTAGAGCCGGGGCGACATCAGGAGGATTCTCCGCGCCCTCGGAAGTCGTCGGCAAGTCAAAGCCTGTACTCGCAGCCGCGGCGTCCCAATTTACGAAATCCATTATATCACAATCCTCGTTTAAGTCCTCCGGGATTGTTGTCATTCAAAGGGCACAAGGACTTGTGGTCAGTCAAGGCTGCCTTATTAGAAGCTCGCACCGTCTGAGCAGCCACCACGATCAAGAATGAACACGAAGGGCGTCCTGTGGACACGCGAGTCACTAACCTAGATCGGGGCGCAATCGGACCAGATTGCATACAAGTATAAAATAATGATAATCATGAAAGATTCAAGAGAACAAGCTGATGAGTAACGGGCTAGTTTCGCTTTTTTAAAAGGCCAGATGTTCAAGGGTGGATGGAAACGAACAATGCACTTCTGGCTGGTTCATTCAACGAACGATAGGCAAAGCAACTAACCTAGTAGATAGCGGTCAGCGTCGGATGACCATCGCCTTGGCAGCTGTCCGTGGAGGTATATCACTAGTATAGGTGACTGATTCAGACGGCGTACCACACTCCAGGAGATACATAGGTGGCAGATAGACCTTCACCCTCGAAGTATCTACACAGCAGATGGCTCCTCGAAGAGTCATACTCTCAACTCATATTTGGTAATAGAGACGCATCCCAATCACCAGAGACGCAGGGATCTGCCCACTGTCGTCGTGGGGTATGAACAGTTGTGGAGTCGTGCGCCCTTGAATTGACACGCAGGGCGCTGTCGAGATGGGGCCCTCCGGCTTATGTCAAGCAAGCCGAGTTGCTGTGTTAGCAGTAGCTAACATTTTCTACACTAGAATATTCACTATAATGTTAGATCCGGCTAAGAGTCTATCACGGCCATACTACGGTGCTAGTCGCCGTAGTTCGGAGTGGGCGACCAACCCTGTTCCTGTCCAGAGATTTGGAGACCGCTGGTGACTGTTCTCGACTGCAAGCATAAACAACAAGCATCACCGACATGTTAATGACGTCTCTCCGCGCCGGTGACGACCCGTAGGATAGATTTCCAACGGACTCCGGAGTCCATCCGGTAGAGTAATGTGACTCGACAATATAGAAAAAGATAGCGATCAAGAACCCCATAAAAGTAGTTTACATAATTATATTATGTACAGTTATAGGGTTACTGTGTACTAACCTAGGCTACTTGCCAAACTTGATTATTCTTTGGCACCAATAACTCTCACGTAACGGATAAGCCGGGAATTGGGCACTTTTCTCTTCACCTCTCCGGTGTCGATCCGCATCTTTCGGCGCCATGGGGCTCGGCTTCGCAGAAGCCGCATTTCACAATCACCCACCGTCGCCGTGAGTTACTTACGGATAAGAGACTATCAGATCCGAGGTCTTGGTACTCCGTGGCCAAACCGACCGTGTCCAAATTACACGATCGGGAATAGGAATGACAAGACTGTCAGAAACCCCACTACACGGTCGTCGTTATTAGCTTACCTTTAATGACGACTAGCAACCCCAATTTCTTTGCAAAACAGCGCACTACTTTTCATAAGGTTCAACGTTCTGGAAACTAATTTGTTGTACTACAAGACAATGATTTGAACGCAACCACTCTGTTAGGTAAGTACCCCAGGCTCATAGTCCTACCACCTCCTGTATTCTGGGGCAGCTTTGTAACTGCACCAAGAGGAGGATTTGTATCTCGGTCCCTATGCAATGCCTGTCGCGTTATTATGAATAACTAGTGAAAAGTTGTAGACTGGTAAAACTAGTCCTATGGGATCAAAGAACTTAGATTAATAAAAACATAGTCAAACAGTTGCGCGACGTGTCACGACTGCTCCTCAAATACCATAAACAGCGTCACCTGATAATAGAAGTCCTAGAGAGGCAGAGCAGATCGGTTTGGAGCGGTAAAATCGCTTCTTGAGACAAGCGATATTCTACCTGCGTGAGCCATAGCGCTTGTCGCAGCCTTGTTTTTCACTCGAATGTGAGTTTTTGTAACGATTCGGGCTTCGAAAGAGAGGCCAGTCCATCTAAGAGTCCTCCTAATACGTATAGTGTATTTAGTATACACTGCTATAGTCTGGTCCCATAACTTGGCAAATATTACCTGGGCATGAGGTAAACAGCGTGATGTGGGTAGCCGAAGCCGAGCGAATCTATCATATGCTTTTTCGCTAGTACCTGTTGGTACGGAGTAAGAGATGTCACAGGCTTCCCAGGCAGCTTGATAGTCAATCCGAAGGGCCGTCAGGGGTGCTGCACGTGTCTGGAGAGAAGGATTCGGGGCTTCGGGGAATGGTAGCACTCGTTTAAAAACCTGAGACAGATCACCTCGAATCCTTTCGCTCCGACTAGCCCTACCAACGAATTATAAGCCAATTAGCGGCTGTTACCGTTGTTTCTGAGCGAAGTCTCGGTGCCGTCTTTATCACTTACGGCTGCAACCCGAATCCTACGCGGGTTGCGAGTCGCTCGCTCCAGTATTTGCGCGAGGTACTGTGCGTTCAACAATGCGACGAGATGTGGTGGTCAGCTACCAAGGACTTAATACTGAGTAATTGGAAATGCGTCTATTTTGTCAAAAGCGTTATACTGAATAGGCGCTGGATCAAACGACCTTAACGGTAACGATATCCGATATATCGATGAATTAGTAGCAACATTATCTACCACCTCTCAGCTCCCCCAATCAGAGGCGCTGGCACCACATATCTAAAATAAAAACCGGCTCGACAACAGGAATATTGGGGAAATCGTTTGAGAACTGCATAAATGCGCATTGACGCTCGCTGGACCAAGCCTAACTCCAACCTATCGTAAACCGTATCGTCCTAACGTTTGTCTCGTTCCGTCCTGATTATATGCACACAACAAAGGACGACGAAGACCGCTAAATGTATTGCGGCACTACTAGCTTCGAATATACTGTGAATATGTTTGTTGTTTAAGAATCCGGGATAATAGCGCAATGAACCGCCGGTCCATCCGAATTAGGATGCGTGAGCGCCGTTGTATTCTGAGGTCCTGGCTTCAGATAGCAATTCCCGGGGGCGTTCGCCCCTTGCGCAGTTGTCCGGTTTGTCCAATCAGGAATGAAGCTCACGGCGGAGCATGTGAAATTCCTCGAGCTATCGACATCGGGAAAGTTGCCGGGCGTATATGATGAATAAGATGCGCAAGCATCCATACAGTCGTCGAAGTTGCCAACGAAGAATGATTCAATGGGTGAGTTTGGCGCATCACTATTGCAGAAAATCTTAAAAGTTGGCCTGTCAAAAACTATTACTCGCGTTAGCAAGCTGTAACTGAATTCTGACAGGACTTTTTTAGACTTACATGCAGAAGTATATTGGGTTCCAGCAACTGAGTCTGGATTCTTGCCACACCCGCGATCGATGATAGATAGAGTAGCTAGTTTCGATTCTGCCTTGTTGGCTCTGTTTGCTTGTGTGGCAGTTCCAGCTGCCAACCCTATTACAGCAATAGATAGAGCTGCAACAAGTGCGGATAGAACGAGAACTATAGTTGAACAACCGCAAACCGCCCGAAATGTCCTCCTTGGATGTTCTGTCGGTGGGAAGTCACCTCGTGTCGATTGGTTGTCGTAGATTTGGATCGAGTTCGTGCCAGGATAAGAACTCTTTGGTGATTCTATGAATGTAACATTGTCCTTAAAGGAGTTGAATGGATTGAGCGGTATCGAAGCAGCGGTCTCTGCGTGATTGTGATATTGAGCAACTAACGCTGGTGCCGGGTAGTACACCTCGGGCAGGTTGCTTTGAGGAGCCACCTCTGGGGCTTCCTGCCACTTTGAGCGTATCAGTAACAGACTGAACAATTTTGACATATATAGAGGCACTCACTGCCTGGGCCATCAGCTAGTTCACTATATGGGACTCTTCGAAGCAGGGTCTTTATGATGTAAGTGTGCCTCGTATGGATACGTGGGATGTTGAATCACAGTCAGGCTATTGTGACTCTGGTTGTCATCGCGCTGATATTATTATTTACAAAAGGAAATTGAAATTAGATCGTCCAAAGTCAGAAAGGATCAGAGATACCGAAAGTATAAGTAGCACTTCTAACATGGTTAATATAGGCAATCTAGGACTTCCACTCTACTATTACGTAGACTACGCTACACCATTGGGCTGAAGGGATCCTGATGAAGCACAGTTTAGGGAGTACCTGCAGATGGCATGTTTGAGCCTCGACAAGCATACGCTCGGGACCGGGGGTGCTTCTTGCTGGCATCAGCAAGTGATATTGTTGCCACGGTGTGATTGCAGCTGTAAGGATTCGACTTTCTGTTTCAGTTAGGTAGCTATCTAATCTGGGCAAGATGGTGGTTTTAAGATGCCAAGGCTTGCTATTTTTGCTAAGACGCGGGATATGATTCGTCAAAATAACGATGAGCAATCCAGAAACCCCAGACTCTTACAAAATTATGAATCTAGGACTCACATTACTGCAACGGCCTGATACCTTCTTGATAAAATTTTCAATGCCTTGAAGAACGACATCATGTAGCAACTCTGAGTCTATTATACAGATGATACAGTATACCTAGGCTGGTCTTGGCAACGAATGTCGTTCAGCGAATTCTCTCTCTAAATCTAGGTGCCGACCCGCGGATTGCTAGGTAGCAGGGAAGATCCCTCATGTTTATTCGTTCTAGTGCGATAAGTATAGGCCTTCAATAACAGTTACGATATTGCTGCTATTGCGGCGGAATACCTACGCCAAAAGATTCAGACTAAAGTAGCCGTTGCAGTATGGCAAGGAGCGAGGGTTACGATCTCTGAACATGAAAGCTATATTGTAAGTACACGAGAATGTATACATTGGTCCATCTACACTAGAATATATTCTAGAATACAATAGTATTTACAGGGCATGACTATTAGAGGCACAAGATCACCCACACCGCTGGTAGCCAAAAATCATTATTAGTGCGTTTCAATTGATTTTCGCAATGGAGGCCAAAAGTTGGGCTTCTATGACTGCAAGTCTATCGAAATCCCGTGCCTGTTATTCTCAATCGAAGATATACTGGGTCATTTTAGGATTCTTTTCAAACTCAAGCGGTACTACCTGACGGTCTCCCAATAATGTAGATAGGAGCCCACATCTGTATTTAAGTATTCATGCTATTCAAATGAGATAAGCACTAACCTCTAAGCACTTGTGTAGCTGCGATCAGTTGAACTAATAACTTGAATATATATAGTGCGTTACAGTATTATAACTGTGTAGGTCAGCAATCGATCCGAGGTTGTGAGGTACTGTCCGTATACTGGTGACTCTGTAACTCTCCACTAAAATCTAACGTTATGCCAAGGCGTTATGCTATCATGACTGTGACATTTCTGTCATTCAAATAGCTACATTAGTGACTGAGAATCCTTTTTTGTGAGAGTCTCTGCCTGTCAATATTCTGTATCTTGCTTAGAAATAACGGTTAACCATTACGAAAGATCGATCGAATCGTGCAACCTTGTGGATTGAGCTGGTTGTTGGGTCTCACATCACAACCCCAATTTGTCGGGTCCGCCAAGCCTGGGTCATTGATGGATTTAGATTACCATTCACAGTGACTATTGCCGATAAGTCTACACTCGATATGAGTTACCAAAAACCAAAGACTAGGCAGCGAATTCATAAGGAGCCACCCGCACTCGCGGTCCCCGACATTAACGACGATGCCGCTGAACGTAAACGAGTTCTAAACGTCCTGGCACAACGCCGATATCGTAAGCACCCCGGGCTCGTCGTCTACTGAGCAATCTCTAACTTTCATCCGAGGTGAGCGTAAACGGCGAGAGAAAGGCCGTGGCTCGGCTAAACACGATACACTCGCTCCTCAGTCTAACCCGCGGGGTGATAGGCTTATGTCTCCCGTAAGAGACGAAGCTTCGGTATTTGAAACTCCTAGTCTGGAGCGGGACCCATCAATATCAACATATCTAGACCTTCTGCGGGATCCTGATTCTGCATCTACAAGCCTTGAGCCTCTCTCCGATGCGGTCTCACAGACGATATGGCCAGTTGCGTTATTTAAGACTCCGGGGCTCAATCTTCTTCTCGGAGCGGAACAGTCTTATCCGGACACGGCGGATCCCAGCTTGTCTGCTCTCCAAACAGGAACATCAGTAATAGGGGAGGAAACTCCTTCGTTCGATTTCCTTAATACTATGGATTATCGCGCTCTTATGGACTCTTCATCTAGTAGTCCTTCGGCATCTGACAACTCTGAGACCACAGACCTTTCATTCCCCGATTCTTACTATCTCCCAGTTAACGAGCTAACCTTGCTGAGAGGTCTTATGCGTATCGCCATGCGATTGCGATGTAATACCACAAAAATATGGGAGCTCGGAGCCAATTCGCCCTTCAACGATGGAACACACACAGCACTAACAACTCAAGAGTTACCCCTAGTGTGGAGACCAACATTGTCGCAGTCATCTATACCACATCATCCTGTTATAGATTTGCTGCCGTGGCCCGGCGTTCGGGACCGCATCATCTTGCTCATGGGCTTACCGGACGAGGCCCGCCCACCCGCACTTGCTGGGCCTTGTAAGTAGTTATCAAAACTACCTGTTTCTTATTCCGGCTATTTTATAAAGCTGTCGTTGTCTATTGGGAACTTTCTGCATTTTCGAAATACTTGGTCGTCGACACAGTCACTAACTCTGAACGTTGCAGTGGCAATTGCCCAGTTAGCATATGACCTCGAGGACGGCGCTGAAGGGGCTCGGATTTGGGGCGACGATCCTTGCGAGCCGACCTCGTGGGAAGTTGGGCAGACGCTCTTTGAACGATGGTGGTTCGTTTTCGACAGAAAAGTTGTCGACCAGAGCAATTACTGGCGGAAATTACGAGGCGCTCCGACGTTATGCATGAAAAGCTAAGCATTACTTTCATACTTCAGATCGACTACCTACGGTGGTGGGACTTGGCTATTAGTTAATCTAGACCATGGAGCAGGAGAGTCTTGCCTCCTCGGGATACAATCCTTGCTAGTCACTCGTCGATCACGAGAATCGATATTGCACATATATTCAAGCCTATTATATTACTCCTCTCAATCACGGCTCGGTGAGAATTCCAGTAGGCGAACCCTTCCCAGAGAAACCGTTCAACTTCAACTTCTCTTGCCACTGGGCTATCAGGCTTTTCGTGTTTCTAACACGTGATGGTAGCAATTGAACATAGGGATATAGAAAGGACGCAACCCCAGGATTGAAACTTTTTCTTCTCTTGACCAGATTTGGACTACCTTTCGTCACCACAAAGACGCTAAGCTATTTCATATCCACCCTACACATGTGGAATGAAGCGGTGCCCCAATTAACCAGCATTCCAGGCAAGAAAACCCATGCGGTGAGCTGTTATCTAGCCGCATGAAAAAAGGCTGGACGAATAGTACGATGCTGCAATAAGGTATCGACGTCACATAATCATGGGAAATATGAACTAAATTTGCAGCTTGTAGTATGGCTTCGCCGTCACGCCGTCATCAAACCAGGACGAGGTCTCGCGCCTAGATAGTCGAGTTTTCTTACGCCTATAGATATCACAATAGCTGGGCCATTTTAACATCTAGAGATCCCAGCAAAAAGATACGGGATAATCTGTCACGGCAATTGACAGGCCATTAGTCTTTTAACAAACGAAGATGTCGATACCCAACAAGTTCTCTAACCCTGGCACACCTGCCTGCGACTGCCTGCGATTTTATGCGTACTGTCTGATCATCGGTCCTCTGCAAGCGATTTTCTGCCTACCGTATGTTTGTTGTGCAAGCGCGCACAAAAACTACCAGAAGCGACGAGGAACAAGTGAGAAAAAGTTACAAAATACTGTTCAGAACCAACCCTCTCAACAGCCCGATATGGCTGGGCTGCCGATGCTTTGAAGCCTAGGGATCAGTGGCCTGCTCAATAGCGCTCTCCAGAAACAGGGAGTCACACTCAACCCGCGAATTAAGGCGCGAAGGGCGATTAGACTTGGACCGCAGAGGTGGAGGGTGTCGAAGTAAGACTGTCGAGGACAAATTTGCGAATAGCGTGCTGAAGTTCGCTAGATTTAGATGCAGTGATGCGAATGGTCAATGAGGTCGACTGAATGTTGGCCCAGTGCTAGGGATATTTCATCGTTGGAACTGTGATTGTATTATATAATAAGCGACAGCGCTAGCTGGCTTTGTCACAATCTCTCCCCCATCGAGTCAGCAAATATTCGTGGGATTATTGAATATAATTATCGCTGGAGCACAAGGAAAATTTGTCGAGCGATATGGCAGCCCTACTTGACTCTTGCTCTCTTTCTCCCGCTTGATTTAATTCATGACTATTAAATTGTTCTAGGAGGGAGATATGGTGTATCCTGGGTTTAGGGGGCTCCCGTCGATGCCCATTCACAAGACTTGAAGAGCTTTAGCTTGTTTAGGAGTGAAGCTAACTATTGCCGACAATGGTGATGAGCTAGAGGACAGGATCGAAATTTCATTCCTTCCCGCGAGGAGTCATGATGGCAAGGGTGTATAAACCACAGTTTGAAGCGCTGACTACCCTAGAGAGTTAGCTCCTTAGGTTAGATGGTAGTGAGTAACCTCAGTCCAACAATCTTGATGTTATGGTCCTATGTACAGATGTTTTTTTTTTTTTTTTTTTTAATGCCGAGATAGTGCTATATCGTTCGGCCCAACCTAGGCCGCCTGATGGATGATCCGACGGCCGTCAGAAGGAAGTCCCAAGGGACCAGTAAGCAGCTCAGAGACAGCAACTCGGTGCACAGTACATTAATCCTAGGTAGGTGGCGCGAAGCGAATACCGGATAAAGTGGGGGCGTGGCACGATTAGTGCCCTGGCCCATAAATGCATGTTAAAGTACATGTACTAACAGCCCGTTTCCATTTTGACTTTAAGAAGACTATACGCTGAGCCGAACATTTGATTCAAACACCCTAAGCATGACGTATAAGTGCATCACACATCACTGGCTTGTAAGCTTACCTACTTAGTATGTATATTAGACAATATCGTCGACTTTGGCTCGCTCAGCGAGCATGTTGCAGTGTACCTCCTTTGATTGGGGAACATACAACGAACTGCTGACATGACGATTCACTCCCCAGGCGTGGCGTCGGCGGTGCCAAACCCGTCAGTCGGCCCCGACTTGAAATACTCGGTACAAATACTATGATTACTGCAACGAAACAAAATGTAGGGTGACGGAGGGGTTACTTGTGCCAATCGGCGCCGGCCGGTCGGCCCCCCCTGTGCCTGTCAAGTGCCATTTGCCTTGGTTGGTTCTGCCTGCCTGCAGTGATAGGTGGTACGCTATCGATATACAGTACCCGCCTTAAATACTAAGTAGAAGTACCCAATCTACCAACCTTAGGTAACCTGAGGAGATATATGCAAATACATATGTACCTACTCCGTACAGGTAGGTATCCTACAGTAGGTGGCCATGTAATTTTCAGGCCGGTCATGACTGATGCCTACGCATAATATATCTATATACTTAGTAGTACCTAAGTGATAGTAATATGATGGAGGGGTAGATGAGGGGTACCCATATAGCACAATGTTACACCGTTTTATATTGCCTTATTGACCCGGGTACCAGGAATTGGACAGCGCAAACAACAACATCGATATTGAGAGGGTATCTCTGAGACTAAAAACGTCGATTGAGGTGTAGGATTGAATCCGAGAAACGAAGTGGGTGCTACATACAGTAAACTGACCAGCTAGATTTGTTAGCGAGCTACCTCAATTGCTTTCGGTAACGGTATATAATTCGGTAACGTACTTACTTACAGTAAGTCAAACGGCACGCTAGGTAATTCGCCTACCGACATAGTGTAAACTAGGAGATGCAGGGTACTGGATGGGGCAATGCGGAATCGGTGAATTCAACGACAAAGTACCCGAAGGTTAGCAGCATCAGGATTTCTTACCAACTGGTACCTGCCTATACCTGCCTCACTTAGGTAGTTTCCGGCTAGCCAATGGGTGAAGCTCCATGGTCGGAGTTGGTGGATACCCACCCGACGCCGCCTCTTTCCTCATCCTCTACTGAGGATTGTTGCATAGCAGATCGTGTCTGACTGCAGGCAGGATACATGTCCTGGCTTCGTTTTCTCCTCTGTATTTTTTGTCCTTTTCCGCCATTTCTCCCTCTCCCGTCTTTCCCTGTCTCTCCCCTCTTATTTCACGATAGTAGCCTTATTTGGTGTACCAGCACCCGTGCATTATTTTGGGGGGCGCAGTTGGGGCTGTCAATTCCACGCTCTTACAAGTTGTATTTCGGCGCGGCCCTCTTTTTTCTTTTTTTTTCCCCCATGCACGAAACCATCTGGTGAGATCCTCTCTTTTGCACTCTCGTTCCTTGACGTTGGGCAGCATGGATGCAGAGCCCGCTCACGGCCGTTTGGATGGTTGATCCCCCCCAATGCCGTGTGACTTGGTTCTGTACTTAATTTGACGTCGTCCATGGGCAATTCTCTGTGGAAAATCCCTACGTATCCAAGAGAAGCCTCGCTGACTTTTCCACAAGCTGGTGCTCTCTCCTAGTCTCTTGATCATTTGTGAACTCTGCGGCTCTTGACCTCGAATACGTGCCTGTAACCACCGCCAATATGCATATCAACGACATGATTGCGGATGCCGAAAGGACCGGCGAACCGTCCTTCTCCTTCGAATATTTCCCTCCCAAAACCGCACAGGGTGTCCAGAACCTTTACGACCGAATGGAACGCATGTATGACTTTGGCCCTAAATTTGTCGACATAACATGGGGAGCCGGCGGGCGGATTGCCGAGCTTACCTGTGATATGGTGCTACAAGCCCAAACATTTTTTGGCCTTGAAACCTGCATGCACCTAACCTGCACCGACATGGGCGAGGAAAAAGTTAATGACGCCTTGCAGAAGGCATACAAGGCTGGCTGTACCAACATTCTAGCTCTTCGTGGAGATCCTCCGAGAGAGAAAGAAAAGTGGGAGGCTACCGATGGTGGTTTTCAGTACGCAAGAGACCTTGTGGCCCATATTCGCAAGAAGTACGGAAACCATTTTTCAATTGGTGTTGCTGGTTATCCGGAGGGCTGTGATGATAACAAGGATGAGGAGTCGTTGTTGGATCACTTAAAGGAGAAGGTTGATATGGGCGGCACCTTCATTGTTACGCAGATGTTCTACGATGCCGATAATTTCATCCGATGGGTTGGAAAGGTGCGAGAGAGGGGAATTACTGTCCCCATTGTTCCCGGTATCATGCCCATCGCTACCTACGCCAGTTTCCTTCGACGCGCAAACCACATGAACTGCAAAGTTCCTGAAAAATGGATGGCCGCCCTAGAGCCCATCAAGAACGACGACTCTGCTGTTCGAGAGGTCGGGAAGGTACTTGTTGCAGAGCTATGCCGCCAGATTATGTCTGCTGGCATTGCTCACCTTCACTTCTACACTATGAACCTAGCCCAAGCTACTCGCATGGTTTTGGAGGAGCTAGATTGGCTACCATCATCACAGCGCCCCCGACAGCAACCTCTCCCCTGGAAACAGTCGCTTGGTTTTGGCCGCCGTGAGGAAGATGTTCGCCCCATATTCTGGAGGAATCGCAATAAATCCTACATTTCTAGAACACAGGAATGGGACGAATTTCCCAATGGTAGATGGGGTGATGCCCGCTCTCCTGCCTTTGGCGAACTTGATGCGTATGGTATTGGTCTGACGGGATCGAACGAGTCTAACCGAAAGAAATGGGGCGAACCCAAATCCATTGGTGATATCGGGAACCTCTTCGCGCGGTATCTAGAAAAGGATCTGGATTCCTTGCCATGGAGCGAGGCCCCCCTCTCGAGCGAGGCAGTTTCGATCAAAGATGACCTCATCAACCTGAACAAACGTGGGTTCATTACTATCAATTCTCAGCCTGCCGTGGACGGTGTCAAATCGACACATCCAATCCACGGGTGGGGGCCTCCAAACGGATTTGTTTACCAGAAGGCTTACCTGGAGCTCTTTGTGCATCCCGAGTTGTATGATGAGGTGATTCGTCGGATCGAGAGCCAAGAGACTCTCTCGTATTACGCTGTAAACCATGCAGGAAACTTCACGACAAATGCGCCTTCAGAGGGACCAAACGCTGTTACCTGGGGAGTTTTCCCAGGTAAAGAGATAGTTCAACCTACGATTGTAGAGAGCGTGAGTTTCCTCGCTTGGAAGGATGAAGCCTATCGACTTGGATATGATTGGGCGCGTTGTCATGATGCGGGCAGCCCTAGCCGTACCCTAATTGAGGGGATCATGGATCAATGGTACTTGATCAACATCGGTACGTAATCATCTGTGGTAGTGTGTGATAGGTCTCGTCGTTCTAACTGCCTTTTAGTAAACAACGATTTCCATGAGACACAAACTGTATTCGAGCTGTTTGCCGGGTTGGAAGTCAAGGACCTAAACGTTCCAGTATCCGCTCCAATTCCACACACCAATGGTACCAATGGTACTCATAAGGAGACAAATGGCGTTGCAACATCGAATTAATTTTCCATGACGATTGAATGATTTGGCGCATTTTTGGATTGAGGCATTTTCAACAAGCATATGGCCTGGAAGTATTGGCTGAAGGGGCTCAACTGATTCAACAAGCATGTACTAGAGGCGTTTGGGATTTTTTCAACAAAAGGTTTCGGGACAGTGGGCTCATCACGTACCTGGAAGCAAAACCCTCGAGGCCCAGAGGGACAGGTTAAATAAGGCTGCATCTACATCTCAACGATACCCCGGGACTTGAATTTTGAGGAGTGGTTTTACACATAAAATGGGCACATCGGAGCAGACCTCAACCGTCTGTTTCGCAAAGGAATTTTGCTAGCCATGGCTTGATTACTAGGCTGCAGCTGTATGCCCTTGGTAATAGGTCGAGGCATATATTTGGGTTTCGCAGTTGTTGCAGGCACTACGCATACTGGCAAATACAAGAGACTACTTTTTGGGCGGCAAGTGCATGCTGCTGCACATCTTGACAAATACCCCTTTTTTGTTTGTTGTCTCCTTGTGACTGCCCTCACTAATTGTTCATACATACAACTAGAGTACGTCGTTGAATCTACAGGTGATCACCCTTTTCATTAGGTTTGGATATCTATATTAATTATCTCCTTTGTTTTGAATCTGCAGCAAGATATCCATGTAAGTTCAGTAAGTATCAGAACAATAAGAGGTACTTAGCTACTTATGTAGGTACTAGGTAGTTTGTTCTCTTTGGGAGGCATTTGTTGGGTTATGTCTTGGAAACCGCCCAGCAAGGTGGGCGGCACCTGCCCGGCAACAGGCTACCGAGGATCTTCCGCATTTTGGCTCTACAGCCCGCGTTTGAAGTGGGGGTACCTGGTTTGTAATGACAACCTACATCATCAGTTTTGTATCGTCTCAATCCTTAGACTCCATCATACATATGTTACACCTGTCTCAACTAGACATTGCCCATCCCGTATGACTCCCCGACTCTCTCAGCTCGCACGCCATTTTTCTAGACCTCGGCCTAATATTGGGTATATACCTACGACTACAACCTCGCGTCCTAGCTTAAATTATACCGCGTCCGGAATTATGGCCTCGGCTTTGGCGGATGGGAGCAGTCCTCGAACTATCCACACTGCTGCTTGTCTGATAATTGGCGATGAAGTCCTAGGTGGCAAAGTTGGTCACGTCCTCATTGGCCACTGAACGATATGCTAACCTTTACCTATAGACAGTTGATGTAGGACGACTCACTATATCTTCTCTTAGCTTTGCGTTGACACTGAAGTTATAGACGAACTCGGCTTTTATGGCCAAATGGTGCTTCTCTCTTGGTGTGGTAAGATTATACACATTTTCGGATCGTTCTTGATAATTGCGGGGAAAGCGAGACCTTGTCTGATCTAGTGGGCGTTTGGTAGAACCTGAAGCGAGTTGAAACGATTGAAGATGATGAGAGCGAAATCATTGAGGCCGTAAAGAGGATGAGTAATCGGTACGATTTCGTGGTTACCAGGTACGATCTCATGCAAACTCTTAGGAATTCTTGGGAGAGAAGTTCTCAGCTAATGGCTGTATCTTTAGCGGAGGAATAGGTCCGACGTGAGTAACCGTCTTGACCTACAGGACTTATTATTTCAGAGACTCACAGCAAATCAGACATGACGATATTACCTATCAATCTATAGCCAAGGCGTTTGGTTTACCACTCAAACTCCACGCCGAGGCGTACGAGCGAATGAAGAAACTTAGCAAGCCGAACAAGTTGCAGCCAGACTTCAGCTGGGACGTTGATTCGCCAGCCAAGACTGCACGGCTACGAATGGTAGAGCTACCTATTGACGAGTCTCGCGACTTGAAAGTTCAAGCGTTGTTTCCTCGAGATGAGTTGTGGGTGCCCGTCTCCGTCGTCAATGGGAATGTCCATATTCTTCCAGGTGTGCCAAGATTATGTAAGTTTTCAACTCACACCAATATTAGCAAAACCATCACTTAACCAGCTACGTTCAGTTGAGAGCTTGCTGGAAGGCCTGAAGCCCTTTATCATTGACCGGCTCGTGGACCCTGAGGGCAAAGGAATATGCCGGGTTATCATCTCGACACCACTGTCCGAAAGCTCTGTCGCCGGATACCTGACTGAGCTTGCCGCGAAAGTAGCCCCGAAAGGAGTCAAGGTTGGAAGTTACCCTCGCTGGGGAAAGAAGAATAATTCCGTCACTCTCGTGGGTCGCGATCGTGACTATCTGGAAAGCTTAGTCCCGGAGGTCTTGGCCAACGTCCAGGGAAAGCGTGTTACTGTCGAGGGGGAGGATGATGAAACCGAACAACCATAGCTTTAATTATAACGCCGCATATACTAGGGTTCATAATTGTTGTTAGTTCTACACGTCGGATGAGCGGAGCAGCTTATTCTTCGCTGCTGTTTTCGTGTCCCATTAATAGATGTGTATGAGAAGGTGTCCTAATATGTATCTACCCAGGGAGAAGTTCTCGTACATCCAAAATGGGTAGTAGTCAGAGTAGTATTGATCGATGGCGTTTTGTTTCACGTTTTCGTGACACCAGGCAATTCGGTTGGACGTCCGTCCGTCCATCTTTGGTATTTTCGGCGTTCGAACCCCTGGCGCCTGCCCCGGCCCGTGCTGTCGATAGCTGACTGACCCAAGCGCCGCCCCCGGTGCCCACTCTCATCACCACACATCATCACCCCCCATTCCATCATCCATCCATCCATCCATCCATCCATCCGCCCATACGCAGTACACTACTTACCAACCTCTATCCACACCATACCACCACCACTGGTGGTATGGATACTACAATACGCAGTACATCGCATGCATGCCCCCTGTCCCCATTCCTCCAAGCTCGAAGGTCTGCTGCAGCTTGCACCGCATACCTAGGGAACTTTTTATTTATATCTACACTATTAAATATAGCAGTATCCGTATTATAGTGTATACATTTTTAGTTGCCCCCTTTCCTTTCCTTTCCTTGCGTTCTAATCTGCGGGCTTGGCAGTTTTTGTTTAGGTAATTAGACTTCCAGAAGACAACTAAAAAAAAGCCAATCAGCTGGAAGAATTGTTCGAGAAGAAAACCCAAATCAACGATTGGCCCGCTTTTGCCCCAAGTACACTAAGGCGTACGCTACGGTAGCGCATTGTACGTATAGACAGATATGCGCTATCCACTAGGCTCCGCCGTCGTGTACTAAGTAAGTCGGTGTCTATCATTCAGGGGGTTTTTCTTTCTCTGGTTTTGTTTACTCGGATAGGTATCACCACTAGGCTAATCCTTTAACCCCTACATATGTTACCATTATGTTGCTAGCTAATATAGTCTGGTGTACCTACTACACTACACTAGTAGTGTAGTGCACTCTGATTGTTAGTTGTCGGTTTATTGCCAAAAGAGTAAGTCGGTAATTGGACGGTTCGAGTGGGCGAGCTAGACTAATCCGGTAGCTTCTTGATGGTAAGGAAATGAGGCTCATTTCGTTCGCCTGCGTATAGTAGGAGGTATGTATTTCGGTCGTTTTTTGGGGGGGGGGTTTGCTACCCACTTGATACGGCAGGCAGGTAGGTGAAGTTATATAGACTCTAGATTAGTGTCGTGAGTGTGAAGCGGGTCAAGTTAGGTACCGGCGGGCTTTCTGCCAGAGCAATCTTTGTTCCCCATGTCTACTGCTCACAATGGAGCTACACTAGTGCACCACGTAGTGTAGCAAAGTGAATTATCGAGCTTTTGGGTAGATTAATTGATGGAGTTACACTGCACACTAAACCGTAATCGATAACTAGACCCCTGTTGTATTGGTCTACATGCTGAGGGTGATCTTTAAAATGTCACGATGCAGACAGACGGCATTTCCGGCAGCTCTTTCGATTGCTGGGCTTTTTTGGATAGTTGTTTACAGTTACATTGAAAACGGAGTGGTTGTAATACCTATTATATTTTTATCATTATTGTTGTCTCCGCCTGGTAACAGCCTTTGGATTCACGTGTGAGTGGTATAATGTTGTGAGAATTTTATTATACGTAGACTACTATTGCTAACCTATTTGTGGGGTAAGTTAACAAAGGGAGTTGTTGCTTTAATGGTGAAGAATAATAGTGGTGGATGGTGATTCGGAACAATGCAGTTATAGTGATACTATATTATCGAATTGAATATAATCTACTAGATATCACGGCTGTTGCATGTGTGCATTCCTTGAACCAGCTGTTACCTACATAAGCGATGGTAGATCTCACTCTGCCTACATGATGCCTCGCCAAATGTCGTGGCTTAGCTTTCTGTAGGAGTAGGACAGCTTGTTTGCTTCGCGGAAAGGGAGAGAGCATTTGCATGAACTATCCCAAGCGTCAATAGGCAGGCCTGGGAGACACGATACAGCAGAGTGTAGCCCAAGTATACCGTATCGCAGATAGATGCCCCCCTAGCTTTGCCTTCTGTGTGACAGGAGCTAGTGTATCCATCTACTATCTATATCTATCTCTGCATCTGTGGCCCCATGCAGAGCATATGATTTATTGTGTTCGCTAAAGCATCTGTGATGATTTGCATCTGCTTTTTTGTTGACGGATTCCGAGATACGCAATTCAGCACACCGATCACTGCACCTCATTGGCTGCGCAGGTCTGAAGCTGTTGAACGCCGCACCGAGCCTGTATATCGCCTGTCTGCGCTCTTAAGTGTGCCGGTACTGTAGCGCCTTTGTGCCTATTTTTGTGTCCGGTTGTTACAATTGTTCTGGAAGGATTCCGACGGCGAGATGGGGAATCAACCTGCGGTCCTCTCTCGGATACATGTGATACGTTTGGGGAACTAAGGTTGCATTGGTACGTACTTACTACACTACACGTGTACTTACGTAGTAGTACATGTATGCCAGAGCAATCCCAAATACTTTCTTTAAGTCTCGCCGGAAAATAGTACAAGGTGGGAATAGCTACCTAGGTAGGTGCCATATTTGTCTTAGCGTCGCTGATCGTGTGCTTAGTTACAGCGCGTTGCCATCATTACGCAGCCCGTTTAAGCGCTAAAATCAGAGCGGGCAGCAAGCAAGATGCAACAAACCACTCTTTGAGTGTTCGTATATGTAACCTAATAGCTCTACCTATGCTACATACTAAACTGATTATACTTGTACTTGATTAAGTATGTAATTGACACCAGGAGATATAATAGGTCCTATGCATGTAGTGTAGATAGGCAAGTGTTACTAGGTAGGTAGTACTTGAGAAAGTACCTACTCAGGTACACTAGTAGGCAGGAATTGTAAGGTTGTGGATGTCACAAACACAAACAGGTTGGTGCCGCCCAGTTCTACCCAGGCATTCCTTGTTCCCCCCCTATGCCCCTTGCACCTTCGCGCCTCGCGCCTCCACCCCCTTTATAACATCTGACACCTGGAGCAGGCCCTGAACGTGATGTCGCCAGTTGCTGCCAGTAATCATCGAGTTTCTGCCTTTGCCTAGCTAGGCAGTACCTTCCTCCAGTCCCTCTTTATAACTCTTCTAGTGTTGTAGTGTAGTACAGGTTCGCTCTTCTGCGTGCGCTATCTAAGACGCCATCCTTCTTTCGGAATTCAATTCTCCTACTCCCTTTCTTCTCAGGTTCTTCCTCTTCTGTTTTTTCTTCTCCTAATTCTATAACGGTCCATTAATTGTCCCAATCTCAATCCCCCCTCCCCTTTTGCTTGTGTGTGTTTTGTACTGTACACTACCGCTGTTAAATCTCTCCAGTGGACCTCTTCATCATCCAAGAGCCAAGACCTGTAGTGTCCCTAGCGTAGCGTACTTAGTAGGTAGTTATACCCACATAGGTACCTGCTAGCATACCTGACTACCTGGTATCCTTGACTTACCGGCCTAATCTACACTAATTGATCCCTGAACCTCAGCACCAGCCAGCGACCCAAGCCTGGGACAAAGTTACAACAACAAAACCACTGTTCTTGTTCCTCCTGTCGAGCCTCGTCTCTGCAACGCAACGCACGCAACGCAACGCAACGCCTCGCCTTGCCCTACACCGGTGCGCAACGTTTCCCGCTCGAGCAACGCACGCCTCCTCGCGCTTTTTTCGCTCCTGCTCTGCTGCGCTGTCACTCGAGGATACTGTCTGCCGTCAACGTCTCCCAGACCGAACGTCCACCGTCGAGATCCTGGCTGGAACAAGTCTTTGTCCCGGTACTATACAATGGCGTCCAAGGTATGTCGGGCATCGCGAGCTCTTCACCTCGTGCAAATCAATTGGCAATCTGTGTTTGTTGGGTCATGCTTGTCACTTACGTCCCGTCTCCATAGTTCCTGCGAGAGTACAAGGTGGTTGTTGTTGGTGGAGGTGGTGTCGGCAAGTCCTGCTTGACCATTCAGATGACACAAGACCATTTCATCGACGAGTATGATCCGACTATCGAGGGTATGTTACAGGTCATTTGTTGCGTCGTCCCATCGCATTGGCCTAGGCTCTAATGTTTCCGCTCTGTTAGATTCGTACCGAAAGCAATGTATCATCGACGATGAGCTAGCCCTCCTCGACGTTCTTGATACCGCCGGCCAGGAAGAGTACGCTGCCATGAGAGAACAGTATATGGTCAATGGAGAAGGATTTATGCTCGTATTCTCGATAACCTCCCAAGAGTCTCTGGACGAGATCCATGCTCTACACAGACAGATCCTCAGAGTCAAGGGCAAGCAGGAGGGTGATCACTTTCCTGTCGTACTGGTGGGCAATAAGTGTGATCTTGAACACGAACGTGTAGTCACAAGAGAGAGTAATTATAACTGCCTTCCCGTCACATGTTGCTAGTTGAACTAACGACTCCTCCAGAGGCTGAGAGAAGCGCAGCGGAGTTCCGATGCCCATATATCGAGACCTCTGCAAAATCTAGAATTAATGTAGAGGCGGCTTTCTTCGATGTCGTGCGTGAGATTCGAAGCTATGACCGCAACCTGGGTGGCATGTCAGCAAACAATGGTCGGAGTGGTGGCGCCAACGGTCCGGATAAGATGGAAATGGCCGACGGCGAGGCAGAGGCAGGCTGTTGCTCAAAATGTGTCATTCTATAGTGTCACTCAAAATCACCGAAAACGCAGAGCAACCTCGACCATGACCAGACGGTCGTCTACATGGGCGTCAGTTCTGTGTCACTTCTATCTTAACCCACTACGATGGATGGCTTTGGTAGCTTTGACGACGTATATAAGCCTATGTCGGGACGCCCCTGCATGATATAAAAGGAATCGGACGGATATTTCTGCCAAGTTTTACGGAATGAGCAATCTCCAGCATCCGGCAGAAAGACGCACTAGGAATGATCAAGGGATCATAGATGGTTAGGGGATTGTGCGGTTGTCACCGTTGTTACCGTTGTCGTCACCGAGATCAACCAGTTCGGCCTGGGACGGGCAACAGAATGTTTTGTTGGGAGCTGCTCCAGTTAACGAGAGATCAAAACGAGATCATGGATATCTCCCATCCGGTCTTTTCATACCTTTTGTAATGTTCTTTACTTATTTAAGTCGCAGTCTTCTAGTGTTTCTTCAGTCATAGATTCACCTTCAAAGGCCATGGGTGGTATTCAAGTCAACTTCCTCTTTCCGCTCTCTTCACTTTTGAGTTATCTTTATTCCGTGATATGCGCACGCCAACTGCGTGGAGTTGATCGGCATCTGGTGTTACCAAAATTCACAGTGCGCTCTTGTGCGATTTTAAAGGTGGGTGAATCTAGTCCGGTGTAGGCCATTGTGAGCTAATCAATGCATTGTTAACAGTCTTTAACATAAGCTACAATATGATCTCAAAAACAGGCTTTGGCGATTTATGTATGGAGTAGAGAAAAGACAAGATTGCCTCAACGACAACATTGAAGTCTTGATTATGAAACATATAATGATAATACCACACTTCAACTAAGGAAATCTTATTCATCTTTACCTAGAACTATCAACACAGCATTTATTAAACTAAACCATCAGCCAACATTTAGACACATACCCTCTACCTCTATCTAATCAATAGTTTCGAATTAAACTGGCTGGTCTTCACGACGGGATAGTATGTCTCTCGTAGACCCCCCTTCCCCCACCCCCCCTTTAATCCTTTTAGACCGCGTTACAATGCTGACAATGTAGCAGCGCATTTTTAGGACGAAAAGAGAACATCCGAATTTGCAACCTGGCGTCAACACTTGTATCCCCAACAGTTGCGTTGCGACCTATGTTTTATTCACTGTTATCTTTGCGATATAGCCGTCAATAACAACTTCACTGCTCTGACTGTGTCTCATTCGGGTATTATGTCGAGTTATTTCGGGCAAAGAAACAACCAGTCCCATCAGTTCCACGCTGCCAGCCACCCTTCCTCCGAGCCAGTTCCAAGTGATATCATACTGTCTGTGGTTGAGCCACCTATCAGTATGCTGGGCGGCGATAAAAATCGCAAGAAAACAAGTAATTTATGCCGGCTCTACCCACGCGGTAGTAGAGCTATACGTGAATGGCAGTAGGTAGGTGAACATCATAGATGCTGGCGTATAAGTTGAGACTCCCGAACCTATTCTATCATTTTGGAAAGTATGGTAAATCTAGCGAAGTGTGCACGTTTTGGCCTAGTTGAGCAATAGAACCTATAACCATACGAGTTGCTGCCTCGATTTTTTTATGCGTGACCTAATGTTTTTAGCTTGTATCTCGGTCTAAGAGGCACAAAAAGCGTACGAGAGCCATGGATGGCAAAAAATATCAAGACTTGCTGCGTTACTAAGCTTTTTCATGCGTGCTTTATAATACAGAAAGAAAACAAAGAGGGCATTTCATATATGGTGAATAGTCTGATCTATATTCAGTTCTATGTCAGACTGCGCATGCTTTCATTCAACCTCCGATTGTAACGACTCCAACGCGGGCACATCTTCAAGTTGAGTCTGAATATCCTGGGAAGTAGGGCCGTATATTAGGTAGGTGCAAGTAAGTAACCTTGTTTTCTTCATCTTATAACCTAGCTACAGTCATTACTTCCTCATCATAGGTGGTAAATCACGAGGGTGTGCGTGCTGAAATCATTTTCTCAATCTTTCCAGCTAGGGCGATCGAGGTCGTGTAGGGCTTTCTAGTTTTCTCGCTCGCATGCTCTTGATTCCACTCTAGAATTTCCAGCACCATGCCTTCCAGGGTTGTTAACAACCCCTTGTATCAAAGTCCTCCTTTTGACACCTCCTTCCTCGTTTCATTGTCATTTGCGACCAGGTGTGTACATATTGAGAAAATTCCCGGTCTCAGATGCTTGAGGTCGCCTTTCACTTCTGGCAAAACCCCTCGCAGCCATGGAAATGTGAATGGCAACTCTGCATAGAACTCTAGAGCATGAGATATCATAAGAACTAGAACAGGAGGCACGGGGATCGTGCGGAATGGATGAATAGACAAGGTTCTGATGGCGGTGTATAAGTCCTCGTAAGTTATTGGGGGGTTAGGGTCTGTCACGACGAAAGGTTTTCCAGAATACCTAGCGGCGTCTTCGGATGCTAGGACTGCTTCATGTTGCAGATGGGCAACTGCCACATTTGCTCCGTGGACAAAGCTCTGAACGATGTGAGATACCCAACTGGAGAAATATTAGCAAATTCTATAATTTCTTTTTTAAACCTCTCGGGATTGACAAGAGTGTGCAATTGAGCGTTACTATCTGTCCCATGCAGGGCGAGGCAAATTATTACACTTACGTGGGAAAGATAGCCCTGTTGAGGGGATCTCCAACTGTGTTGTCGGTAAGGTTACCATAAACGCCGTTGGCTGGTCGGATGCACCCTGTGCGAAAACCTCTTCTGTCTTCAGCACACACGAGCCTTTCAGCCAGTGCCTTGGACCGGGGATAGTTCCCGAAAAACTCATCTGGAGATCGCAAGGGATCGTTGAAGTCATTAGCATCGAGGATTTGCCAGAAATACCGAGGCACCATACGCCACGGTGCTAGAAAGGGCTGAACTGGCCGAATCGAAATTGAGCCTGACGACGTCGAGCTAAAAATACTCGCGCCATTTGCCTGTGCAGCCGCGAGGACGTTCTTCGTTCCTATGACGTTAATAGCTTCGGGGAACCCATAGTGGTATTTTGATCGTTCCGAAGCTAGGATTATAGCTGCAGTGTGGAAGACCGTCAATGGTAGTTGTGCGACTTTAGGGGGCCAGCGCAAGGCGAATGCAGCATCTACGGCAGTCTTTGATGAAATGTCTGTCTTCACGAATGCCACTTTCGCCGCTGGTCCGTTGAGCATATCTTTCCTATCAGGCCTACGAATATCAATGATCCGTACATTCTCCGGAGGAGTGCCGCGTTCTAAGAGTTGTAGAACGATAAATCCACCAACGAGTCCTAATATCAAAAGTCAGTCACGGGAAGTACCATGAGTTAAGTGTGCCATGCTCGGGCAGAGCTCACCAGAGCCTCCAGTCACAATATAACGTCGACTCAGATTGGGAGGCAGTTTCTCTTTATACTGAATTGGATTATCTCTCAATCTCTCATAAGTAGACTTTAGTTCTGACGCTGTCCAGCGAGGTGCAGCGGCTTTTCGCACCTCCTCGGGTGTGCGACCCAGTACCTTATTGACATGAAAAAGATAAGTTAGAAGCCCGGCTAAAGGTAGGTATAAGCCTAAAACGAAGAACATGCTTAATTCAAGATATATGTAATATTGTATAGCTGCCTGTAGTAAACTTGGAACTTAATTAGATGATGGGGGTGGAAGAATATCAACAAATTGAAGAAAGACGTGCCATGGAGCACCCAAAGTAGTCGGATGACATGGAATGACATGGGATTAGGCCTCCAGCCTGCGGCAAGCTGTTAAGGTGGTTAAGATGACGCTGCTACCTAACATACCTACCCTGGTAAGATGCATCCTAGCCTGAGGATCTCTATATACAGAGCAGCATTTCTCAGTCTATTCGAGCAAAAACATTGTGTTGATAAGCATAACAATATAGTTTATTGATGAGGTGATGCAGAGCCTGTATTTACTTGAAAACATGCTAGTTTTGAGGCCGCTCTAACTCCTTGTTGTGTAGGATCACATGTGTTGGGGAGAACTGCTCCCCCACCCCCTTTTCTGTTTCACTCTACTATCACTATTTTCTGAGTAGGTCTTTTCCGACCTTAGTTGAATTTTCGTTTTATTACTTCATTGCTTACCGTCTTTAATCATAGATATAGTGGTCGATTTAACATAGTCAAATGCTAGTTTTACTTTATTGGCTCTGGTTATCACGAACCCTTCGTCAACTCAAAGGAGGGTCAGATATGGGGTAGGTACACAGACCAATTGACTGTAGAATACACCGCTGCAGGGCAAGATCGTAGTCCCATGAATATTTCCAGAACCACGTAGGCACGACCAAAAAACACCAGAATGACTGCGAAATAATAGTAGCTCTCTTTCCATGCTGCTCCTGGATTGTTCCCGACCTTATAGAGAGCAAAACCAACAGGACCCCACAGCGTGATTAGACCTATAGAGCCCAAGTTTGCCGTTTTCCATAGAATAGACTCTGTTTGCGTAGGGAACTCATAATTCCATGCTACGAGAGGAACTCCATATAACCACACACCGACCAGATAAATGACCCAACCGTCCCATTCGTCCCACTCATTCGGATGTGCCTCGTTAACCGAGGGCCGATACCAATCCGCAACCTGCCACTCTGCGAGTGTCATGCGGACAACATTGCGAACCGAAGGCGGGACGAGGTGAGTCGTATTGATGAAGCGAAGCTTCTTCATATCCACCGGCTTCGTCATCCAGAAGTAGTCCCAATTTAACGGATGTATTTCTTGCGGCATGGGACGCCACCAAGGTGATGTGGTGTCAAAACAACATGTCGATCGTGCCATTAGGATAATTTCGTCCGGTAACAGGTTATCGATGGGTACCTCGGTGATAGTTTGGAGATCCATTGGCTTCTTCCACCACCAGAAGTATATAATCCACGTCACGAATATGAACGGAACCAATTCGACTTCGAGTGTTGTGAGCGGTAACCGCTGCTGTAACCGAGCAATGGATGTCGCGAGAAACCACGTCGATTGGCACAAGGCAACAAATCTACCGATCGGCTCGCTCTTACTTCGTTCTTCGAGCTGTTTCTTGTCCAGGGGTGGTATCGTGATACGTTTTCGACGATGCAGCCACGCGAGTTGTCGATGTCGGACGGAAAACTGTTGACCACTGATCCTGTCAACGACTCTATATCCTCCCATTTCGCCATAGAACGCGTGTTGCATTGTCCACCAAGGCAGATCTTTCTTCAAGTCTTTGAAGCTTCTCCGGGCAGCTCGCCATTGGCTGAACGCCGTCGCGGCAACTGCGTCGGGAGCGAATGCGGCAATAATGGCTAGGTTGACTTTATGAAGCCACTTCCGGCCTTCAGAGCGATCCAGAGGCTGGATATTAGGGTGGATGACAGTCCACGTATTGAGTACCACGACTACAAGACAAGACCATAGGATAGTGATGGTTCCCCTACCGTCTGGGTCAGAGACAAAACCATCGATAGCCCGGTTCCCGGTTGAGTTAGTAGCTGAATCCATTCGATGCTGAGAGCCGCGAAATTGAAGTAAGTTAGGATCGATCTTTTATATTCACGTAATAGAAATGGCCCCTAGAGGCAAGTGCATAGGCAACAGGTGAAGCTATCTCATAAGTACTACTAGGAAAACACTTGTACTCAATACTCACCAGCCTGATCCCATCCCAGCACGTAACCTACGCCATCAGTAGTGTACTCCAATTCTCAGCGGCATTTTCAACCCACGGGAAGTCCCGACGACTGTAGAGTTGTCGCGGCGCCTACTCACTGCTGCCTCAAAAGCTTAGACAACACTTCCTCACAGACAAATCAGGGTCGCCTTGAAGAAGGGTATGCATAAATGTTCATCAAGGCTTCACCACCTGGAACGCGATGATTGAACTGTCCAGCAAGACCCCTCCATTTCAGGAGCGCGCTCCCTGCACAGCATCACAGTTTGGCGCGTTCAAGCAAGGGTAAAAGTGCACATTTAGGCAGCATGATACAGCTCAAGAGTATCAGCGGTCAGCATTGTTTTGAGGTGTATCGGCCCCCAAGGCTTGTCAGCGCGAGCAGTACTATTCTTAATCCATATCTTAAAGGCATGATTCTACTATGTAATGGAAATATGTTGCTGCCAACTCGGGCGGCTAGGCGACTAGGCGTATTGCTCTGAACAAACCAAGTGCATGAGACGTTCTGCTCCTATTGGGCACAGCACCAGCCACTTCGTGCCTAAGGCATACATAAAATATCCCGCACCGTGATTGGTGATTTAAGTAGTTAGCAGAGCGATACACTATTATTAGGCGTTGCCTGCAGGTATTTAGATCCTAAAGTACCAGAAAGCTTGCCGCGAGACCCCTTACTCTAATTCAACTTACAAGGCGCGCAAAAAGCAAACATGATCCCCAACACGAGATCATATTATTTATTTATTCGCATCGCAATATGGTGTCTTCGAGCGGTAGCCCCAGTTAGTGCCCTATATTGTGGCTGTGCCCTTTTTGGTTACCACTTTGCACCACTATCAATCGAACTCCTTGCGTATGCCGAAGTACTCTTTTTTCTCTTCGTGAGTCGGCCTCGGCAGCATATTCTGAACAAGTCTCTACCCAAGACTATCCGAAGAAATCGCCAAGAGCGCCGCATTTTGTTTGAAAAATGCTGGTCGAACGTTCCCGACCTCGAATCTTTCATGACTGCGTGGTTCAAGGGAAATAGCTTGGACAGCATCTGCCGTGAAGATGTTAAGGATTTCTTGGCCTGGGGCTTGCTGTATAAGACCAAAGCCACTATTGAAGATGATGAAGAGCTAGAAGAATATCTTCATCGGACAGAAGACCTTCTTCGCTTCAAATTTCAGCCGGACTATGGGCCACACCGTCCTTTGCAGGTGTCAACGGATGCGCTTCAGCTTCAGCACAAGCCTCTGATATTCTATGTGGCATGTACTCCCCAAGTCACTAACCAGATAATCGCTAACACAACATAGATGGGCATCGGTGTGGATGATTTGATGACATATGTTCAGGGGAGAATTATGGGACTTGATCACTATCGCCTTTCTCTGCGTGAATCTCTCACCGTCTTTCCCTTCCGACCCCATACCGTCTTCACCACACACAAGTCTCCGTCTACATACCTCTCGTACTGGCATCGTCAACATACGGCCACCAAGCGTCTACCAATATTGTTCATTCATGGCATTGGCGCCGGTATGCGCACCTACACTGGATTCTTGCGCGATATCATGGAGACCGACTCCAACTCAGATGGTCAAGTTGGAATCATTGCATTAGAGATAATGCCTATCTGTATGCGAATAACCCGGGGCATTCTCCCACGCGAGGAGCTTCTACGTGAGATTGTAAAAGTATTAAACCACCATGGATGGGACAGATTCGTGATATTGGGCCACTCATATGGGTCAATCATCGCGACACATCTCCTACATCACCCTAAAACAAGGCACAGAGTTGGGCCAATGCTCTTGGTCGATCCAGTGACACTTTCAATCCACTGGGGAGGCATACCGTATAACTTCCTCTACAGACAACCCCGAAAAGCAAGTGAATGGCAGCTACATTACTTTGCTTCTACGGACATGGGTGTTGCGCACAGCATTACGCGACGATTTGACTGGTCAGAGAACGTACTTTGGAAAGACGATATGAAGGGTTTAGATATATCAGTGGCTCTGTCTGAAAAAGACATAATCCTCGATCCCATGGCTTTGCGCGATTACCTGACGAGTGATGCGAGCCTCCAAGCAAGACAATACACCTCGATTCCTTCACCTCTTGGCCAAGAAGGGTTTGGCGAGAATGGTTTGCAAGTTTTAATGTATGACAACTTGAACCACGCGGAAATTTTCGATAATCGGAAGGATTGGATCATTCTTGTTCGTTTGTTACTTTCATACGCGGAAATAGGGAGAAAATATGTTGGAGATGGTGGTTATTACTAGCAATGTAGCGATCCACCATTACCGGGCCTAGACTGGATGAACGTTAACACGATAATAACAGATGATTATCACACGCTAATCCTGACATGAAGAAAATCTGTTTCTGTTCGGAAAGGTGAGCAGGGCTGCTTTACCGGCGGGTTTGGGTGAGTTAAGGTGAGCAAGGGTGAGTCAAAGGTAAGAGCGATGGTAGAAGGCGACCTGTTTCGGCTCTTTGACTATAATTGCCGCCAGCTAAAATTGGAAAAAAGTTAGTCAAGGATTCTTTCGGAGCCAATTCTAAATCTCTGTCGGCCAGAGCCGCACCTTCCAACTTTACCGAACATCACAAACTTAACCTTATCGTATCCGAACATATAGCGCTAATCTGTTAACCACCCATTCAATTTTTCTCTATCACAAGAAGTTATACTTGAATCCGCATAACACTGCTCTATAATAACCGTCGAAAGATAATTCTATATAGTTTTAAAAGTCTGAAAGAATAACAGCACAAATCTTGGGTGTCAACGTCTGGTGCTTCCCACGAACATGTTACTATCCACACGAGACGAGGTGCAATCTTCTTGCCAGCAGGGCTGTGCCAGGGAATACAATATCCGGTGCTTCTCCTACCATTCATGCAAGACCTGACAACACCGACGCGGCACCACGGTTGTATCTAGGGTTACGACAGCTGGTGTGAAATCACATCAGGAATATTCGAAACACACACAGCATGGAGGAGACAGACACAAGCCAAGACGTGAAAAGGGTACGAAACGAGTTTTGAGTGAAGTACGTAAGACTACCGGTGAGTTGCAGCCGCTTCCTATACACGAGATATAATTAGCTAATTAGAATTCAATTCAGTGGTCATCCTTGATTCTGATGGTGAAGAAGAAATGGAGATCACCACTGTCTCAGCCCCAACCACAGCCCATGGCAGTGGCACCAGTGGTTCCTGCGCCGATTGTGGCTCCAACGGCAGTCATTGCTCCTGCGCCGGTCGTACCGGCAATTGACGATGGCGATGATGACAACGATAATGCCATTGATAACGAAGCCGAGGAAGAGGAAGAGGCCGAGCAGGATAATGACAATGAAGGTATGTAAGTTATAATAGGCGTGCATCCAGTACTAATCATATGAACTTCATAGACGATATTCCCGCGAATCGACCTCGGGTTCGGCGGCCTCGCAAACTGTCTCAGAAGGCCAAGAACAAGCGGTACAGAAAACGCGATGCTCCTGTTGCCGTGTTCGGAGCCCACGTTTGTCGTGGGTGTTTCGGTCGCGCGGAGGAATCCTTCAATCCGGCCCTTGGGCGACCCCTTGAAATTCATTGTAATTTCGGAAATCCTGCTTCGTCGTCGTGTAGCAACTGTACCGACGCGCATGTGCCCTGCAATCCTGTAAGTGGTTTCATCTTAGATTCATACTTGATACGTTGTCCTAATCTATGTTAGTTGCCTGCAATGGTGCATTTCGAGGATGCCTGTCGCCCGCTACCCCGGGGACGACCCCGGCGTCGCTTAGGAGGCATGGCGTATTGGAACGTACAGAAATGGATCGATATAGAGAATAAGATGAGATGGGAATGGGACGAAATTGATGGGATGAGTGACAGATGTTGAAGTAGCTAAGACTGATTTCTTGAAAATCAGCGGCGGCTGGAAAAAGAAAAAAAAAAAAAAAAAAAAGAAAAGAAAGGAAGAAAGAATGCAGGACCTACCACTACCTATAAGATAGGAACAAAGAGATTCTGCCGCGAAGGCGGTGTGTCGCCAACACGGTTCACGATATCAACACAGGACGAGGTACCTATGTACCAATGTCAACAAACACCCCTTATTTACCTACGCGTATACCTATACACGCACTGCACCTACGAATCAATTAATTATTACTACATAGGCTAGGGACAGCCTACTAGAAAAGGGAGGATAGTTGTCATGGGTCAACTCAGATAAGATACAGGAGATACAGAATAGATACATGTGGTGTGTTAGTCAGCATTATGACCTATATGTACATACCACCTACGAGAGAGACTCGACCTAGATTCTTTTCTTTCTCAAGCTTTAGTCTTGTAATACACCTACTACAAGATCTCACGATATTGTACCTGACCTGATATTACCCTATTCGTCTTGACAATTTGCTGATGACAGCCTCGGCGATCGACCGATCAAACATCCCAGGCTTGCGAAGGAAGACAAGGACATACCAGTCACTGCTCGGCCCAGTTCCCCTGCAGGGTCGGTCAAGGCTTCTTCTGATGACGAGGCCAAGGGCCGGAGGAAATCACGTACACGTACTAGGGTTACTGCGCGTGAGTTCACAGGTCATCTCAACACAGAAGCTACGTGGCTGAATACTGCTTCAACGAGATGTAATGCTCTCCGCAAACTCTTCGCAGAGCAAAGACAACATATTGCAGCACTTGATGCCCTCGACGCTGAACACTGCCAAATCCTTACCGAAATGTCAGCTGATCGCCTGTCACGAAGCACACAGCTGCAGCTCGGCAAAGAGCTTCAAGACATGGAGAAGAGACGGAGTGAGGTGACTGCTGAGTTACGTCAGGCTACGAAGTCAGGGAGTAGCGAGGGAGCTGCAATGAAACAAGACCTCGAGCAGTGGGACGTAAAAGAGAAGAAAGTCACGGAGCGTATTGAGAGGTCCCGTTAGTACAATGACTATAGCATCATTGATATCATCGTGTACTTATATTGAGCAGCTTTCCTGCCTCTACAGTAAACGATGCCCATCACTCTTCGCCTCGCCCATGGAATTGCCTGGTTCTCCTTTAGCCTGCTCAATCTCCCGTCCGCCTTTGGGCCGCATTCCATACTCTCGCTGGTCCGACCTGCTCATAATCGGCTAGATCTCTCGATATCTGGTTCATGTGCTGATATGCTCTTGTCCAGCACTTGTATATGATAGCTCCAAAACGAACGCCTTCTGTACGCGGTAGGTCTTCAATTCGCGGCCACTTGGACTTTTCGTCGTCGCATTTGGTATCGTCGGCCTTGGCACTCCCCTCGTAGCCCCGCACATCCCGCAGGGTGCAGCTTGCCGCTATCCAACCCCGCAGAAACTGTCATGGAATGGTCATCTTGTGTGTATTGTTGTTGTAGAGGTGATGGAGGGACCTAGTGTCCTGACACTGTGACTACTCTATATATACATAGGGTAGGCCGTACCTGCCTACAGAAACCGTGTCACTAAAGACTACAGATAGTGAACGCCGAGGGACAAGGCAGTTACATTTGCAGTGAAACCCTTGCATCTATTCTCAAATAGTGAGTGATATACGTACCTGACGTGCGTCGAAGGGTTCTGAATGCAGCATGCACCCCCCATGTTTCTTGTTTGTTGAGAGCTCATTTAAACCGCCCGCCTCTCGATCCTGACGGCGCAATTTGCGCTCCGTAGGTCATCCCTAGCAAAAAAAAAAAAAAAAAAAAAGAAGGAATGCAGCTCCCGTTTTGCTGAGCGTGCGGCGCAAGCAGGTGCAAGAAGTTCGTTTTTGGTTGCAAACTACCGGCGACATGGCAGACAACGCCGACGGGCCATCCGACATGCCCTCCACCGCGTCCAACGCAGACTTAATGCGGCTCCCCAACGGGAACTTCGATTACGGCGCGACACACGTAGTGACCGTATCCGAGAACGCCGACTTGCAAAAGGATATCGGCAAGAAGATCAACGCCGTCAAGCAGCCCGACACCTGGGCCGAAGCCGTCACCGAGGTAAAGAAACCACGTCTCTTGTCGACGCCGCGCCTATGCAATTGCCAACGAAAAGATCATGATTGACCATGTCGAAGCGAGCGTTAAGGCCATGATTAAGCAAGCGATATTCGGAGGACCTATCCAAGGCCAGATCGAGCGGATTCTCCAGGAAGCTTTTGACAACGCAGGAATGACCAACAAGAAAAAGCAAAACGAAACAATCGCTCGAATCGTACAGCAAGTCCTAGATAATCACGCCGATGACGTAGCTAAGGCATCTATTAAAGCGACCAAGAGCAGGGTTGAACGCCTCCTCGGCTTTACCAAAGCACCTACGACTGTTGGATTTAAGGTTTTTGGGTGCGATACTGCTGTATTCGCTGTATTCAGTGATCTGCTCAACTGTTGTTGAAGTGATCGTTCCGAACGTAAGTAAGCCATTCGCATCGGTCGTGTATTTTGACTGATCGTTGATAGAAGCGCGGCCACAAGGTGTCAAGAAAGAACGCCCACAACCTTCTCCTCGTAGAAGCCCACGCCTGCAACGCCGCCAGGAACGCACTGTATCCAAGGACACGAACACCGAACCCAAGCACCCACTTCCCTCCCCAACTAGCAACACTCCCGGCACAGAGGCATGTTACTCTCCTCCTACTATGCTCTAAAGCTAACTCAAGTCAAGTTCCCACAGGCTGGAGAACGAGAACGAAAACGAAAACGATCGCAAGAACTAGAAGGTCCAGCTAGTCTCGCTCCATCCGAGCCCCTTCGAAAGCAATGGCGGACGTCTCTTGCAGATGCTGCTGCTAAGCACACACACGACCAGAGGACAACGAGCGGCATCAACGATAACAAGACCAATTCAATTGGTTATTGGAGCGAAGAGGGACGCTGGCCTAAGGAATATTTCAACCAAGACGATCAGACTAGGAAAGATTTCGAAAAATACAACGAGATACCCTGGGTAACAGAGGTGGGGTTGAATCATCTTCTTGCAAGGAAGAAGTCGACGTCTTCTCTCCGTGGTAAACAATCGGAAACTGGCTCTGCACCCAGTTCTACGACAGCTAGCGATGAGAAGCCGAGGGAAGCCAAAAGTACCCCTTATAAGCGTGCGAGCTATGAGACTGTACTCGCTACCAAGGGAAGCTTTATGGACAAATTCGATGAGGGCATTGAAAAAGCAAGCAGTGATCTTTGCCAAACCTTGCTCCATTCAGAGCAGACATATCCTCAGAACTCGTTATTTCGCGACGATCTATTCGACACAACTTGCCGAAAGATTCGCAACAGAAACGAGTCCATGGTTATTCGAGATATCTCGCAGCTGATTATTCCTTCTGCCCAAACTCTGGCGACATACGGTGCTACTAACCTCGATCATTTAATTGAAAGTGTTAATGAAAGCTGGAATTGCGCTGAACCTTTCTACGGCCCTCGCCCACAGCCTGACTATTCTGTGGGGTTCGGACGGTCTGCGTTCACGGACGATCAACTCGAAAAGCTTAAGCTTTTCGTCGGCGAGGTTCTAGATACTTTTACGTCCTATTTCATGGTCACCTGGCAGATGTATTTCCCGTTCCTGACGTGCGAAGTAAAGTGCGGCGCCGCGGCTCTCGATATCGCCGATCGACAGAATGCTCACAGTATGACACTCGCAGTGAGGGGTGTTGTCGAACTGTTCAGGATGGTGAAGCGCGAAAAGGAACTCCACCGAGAGATACTTGCCTTCTCAATCTCGCACGATCACCGGACAGTGAGAATATATGGTCATTATCCTGCGATCAACGGAGAAAAGACCACCTTCTACCGCCATGCGATCCATACGTTCGACTTCACAGCACTAGATGGCAAGGAAAAGTGGACGGCATACAAGTTCACCAAAAATGTCTACAGCATATGGATGCCCACTCTCTTGAAAAGAATCTGTTCGGTTATCGATGCGTTGCCGCCCAATGAGGCCTCACGGCAATCCGAGCCTGGGGAATCTAGACTTTCACAGGGATTAGAAAGCCACAACCTCTTAGATCTTTCAAGTCAGGATGCCTCATCTTTGCAGGGTGAGACTGATAATCAATCCAGCTGTGCTGCTTCGCAGGATGTCACCCCACATACTTCTGTTTCTCTGCAGATTCAAGGGCGAGCATCCAAAAAGCCAAGGAAAAGGGGCCCGCCTGGAGAATTGCGCCAGTGAGCTGACGGCCGCAAGGTGTTGTTTTTGAGAATGGGAAGATACTTCACGGGAGAATTCGCAAAAAGGCCATGTGGGCGACGGGAGTGGCTGAAAGCATTAGCGAGGGTCCCAATTCGGTTCCAACACATAATGACCTCACAATGCAGCTTACCTTGCATTTGCACACGCGTCATATCTAAAATTACTCCGTATTCGAGGTAATGCAAATCCTTTCAATCCAATGAAATCTTTTACTCATTCTCAAAATCCAGGATCCTCTTTGGGCTCCATACCGGGGTTCGTTGTTGACTCCCATCCGGCCTATTGAAAGCCAGCCTGGTTAAGCTTGAGTGTAGCTAAAATTAGCCGCTGACCACTATAAACTTCCTGGTGTGGCACACACCGGAGGGGGCTTAAATGTCGATAGAGTGATGATCTTGAAGGTGTGGCCACACGTGTTGGTCCAACTGAAGTACCATGCTGCATGGACGGCCATATGGACATCGGATTGCCTTGGTGCGATCAATGCTCTGGATGTCTTCCTGCATACATTTCTGGACGTGCTGCAGCCACCGCGCCCGACTTATGAACTGATACATCCGCTCAGCAGCGGGCCGTTCCGACTTGCGGAGACACCGAGGGCAGTGTCCAGCACAAGCGAGGGCGTAGCGGAATGTTAATAGGGTCGCATCTGAGGGGTACATCAAATCTGTCGATGTGGCCTTGGCAATGGAGCTCCCAGTCAGCCTTACTCGTGATCCACTCGCTACACTTGAAGCAGAACATGGCGAACCCATATCGCTTCTTGAGATCGGCTTCGTAGCATCGGTACACGTGATCCCATCGACCAGCAACAGGGATACTAATATAAAGTGAAGAGTTCGTGTCAGCGGCGAATAGAGTAGCAGTTGGAACGGGAAGGGACTGACTAACCTTTGAATTGGCCGCGCGCAACTAGACACCGGACAGCAACCCGATATGGGCCTCAGGACTGGCTGGTACGCGACCCGGCGATCGTTCTTGTAGATGTAGAGTGCGATGAGATCCCGAAGAACAGACCGGCCCTCGGGGCTGCACCCGACAGCTGTCTAGCGCACGAGCCAGACTTCTGGATCTTTCCGGTCGGGCCGTCGCGCGACATAGCCTGGAAAACAGGCACGTCCTGCATCTCATCGGCCCATTCCAAGATCCAGAGATCATCGTACTCTGGGGGTTCGAGAGCGAAAAGTTCGTCCGCCGTCTTGTAATAAATACTTAAACGCGCCACTGGCCACCGCAATGACGAGAAAGAACAGGATCGGATTAAAGAGAAGCAATAGACCGGTCGTCGTCTCGAACATGGGGTGCTCTGGCCTGTTCAGAAGGTTGGTCAGCTCGAACCAGCAGTTTGGCAGTACAGGGAGGGGGCATTCAGGTCCCACCTGTTCCGTGACTTATGCACCCCTTTAGCAGCATCCCTCTTCATACTTATCTGGATCTCTGGCCTCCCGTCTAGACTCCATCCGACTACCATGACGACATCCTGCCGAGCACCGTCAGCTCAACCAGACCCTGGTATTGCACTTCTCAGGGTGTTAGCAAGGAGGAGAGACTTACGCGGTAGCGCAACCCTTTCCCCGTCCCTGCTTTAGCAGAGGATACAGTCAACTCGCCTATCCTGGCGGATGAGAAGCAGAAAAAGTTCATTTTAGAGCTAAACCCAACCCGAGCTCCTTCATGGTCGAACTCGTGCCAGTCTTTCTCCCAGACGACGGACACCAGGATCTTAAACTTCTTCAAGGTCAGGTAGTGTCGAGGTCGATGGGCAGTAGACAGACCAAGTGTTTTAATATGCTTTCACTTGTTAGTATCAAAACGTTCGTCACGGGTCGACCCGGTGGTGGTCACAGGATATCGTACTTACATTAGTGGCTGTCTTCCTAAACTGCTCAGGAATGCAAATACTAGTATCTCGCTCGTACCATGAGGTAAAACGCCGCATATAGCCACGCACTGTGTCTTCGGTTAGCTTCTCTTCCAGCTGACCATCAGCTGCTGATGCGAGGAGCTCGGCGAAGTGCTTAAAAGTACGCAAATCACACGGAGTAGCTCCCGAGCGGCCTCTCTCATACCTGTAAAGAAGAAGCAAACCACAACATTAGCCTCAAGCCCTAGATGGATGATAGTCTGAGAAGAACTTACTCTCTCCATACCTCCATCTATACGTCATACAACCCTTTTGAATATTCTAGAATCTCTCGGAGAACAGGGCGATCATCAATGCCAGTCATGTCATCATTAAACCCCTTCTCTCGCGCCGCCTTCACCTTCTCCCCTGCTGTCTTTTTCTTGCCCATCTTGGGATAGTGGTTTCTCGCGACTGCGAGCAAAAGATTCCAGGACTTTCAAGGGAAAAGGGAAGGGGTTGCCATGGACCAAATGTGAGAAGTTCTTCGTATCGCCAGCTTGGTAGATCGGAATTCCAATAATGAAAAGGAGAGCGTTGAAGGCAGATGGGAATCGTCAAGATGAATAGCAAGGAGAGCGGGCGAGGAAAGAAAAACTTAAGGACAAGAATCGCAGCAGAGAGGAGAATCAGGAGTGCATTGTAAAGTAGAATTCCAACTCCACCTCTGCAATAGCATTGATACACAACACCAGAATGGTGAGTCTGGGAGCCCATCCTGATACCAGGAGCCCATCACGGCCTCCGGGGGCCAGTTCTGGCTCCCCTGAATCCCTCTCGCCAGGAGTTGACACTCTCAACTGTAGCGCGACCGGGGATGACTACATCCTAGGCAAGAGGGGTGAGCAGAGGTGAGGTGAAGATAGGCGTGAAATAACAAGACATCTTATGTATCGACCAACAACTTGTCACTTCATAAGTAGGAATCACAGTGATCAAAGCTTGGGGTAATTCTCAAATTATTGCCGCGTGAAGCCCGTACATCATCTTCGAGAACTAGTCTCAGCTGTATAGAGAGATCTCTGTGAAGTGGTGTCTCGATATTACCAGGTATCATTATTCGCAGTGCTATTCGGCTCCGTCCAGCCATCATGTCTAGCCTGCGTGAACTGACCCTGACAGCGCTAATAAACATGTCCTAAGATACCTCCGTAATTCTCTCAAGGGAATACAAATTCTATCATCTTCCTCATCTGAACTGCGAGATATAATGAGTCATAACAGTCGCATGTGATCCAAACAGTTCTAATGCCGTTAGATAAACTCATTCACACAGATGTATAGTCGCCGTATCGACGACGTCTTCAACCTCTACTCCAGGTTTCAACTTTGTGATTCTATCACGGATCACCCCTACGTCACTAGTGGATACTAGGCAAGAGTAGTGCCACGAAACGTTGTAGGGCCAATTTTCGGGGTTGTCCTTCTAGAGCCGCCCGGTCCATCGAACCTCTGGAGTAAACGCGGAGCAGCCATTCATTTCTGTTTCCTGGGGCGAAGGTGAAAAGTAGTATTCGTTCTTAGTGATGTCTTTTAGGCAAGAAATGTAGTCGGAGTCCTGCATTTTATCGCTAACTTCAGAGAAGGGGCTGAAGACTATTGTCAAGTGTTGTAGAGCAGTAAAAGTATTGAGTAGCTTCTGGACCCATCTAGTCCTGTCTCTTACAGTACGGCGGAAGCCTGCCGAGCGCAAGATTCCGTCTAGGCTTACCACTAGTCGAGTGATTTTATCGAACGGAGCAGCTGGTTTGTCAGGAACAAGGGTTGCAGGAGGGTCGAACTGACCTAGTAGGGTGGTCATAGCTTATGTTTGTCTATATAATAGTTGGGTCTCCCCCTAAATCTAGGGAGAAGGCCCAGGAATCAATAATATTGAGCCCTACCCATATACTCGCACTCACCAGTGACCTACCAGTGACCTAACTTCACTCTGGAAACCAAATACCATGACATGGTTGAACTTGAAGACTTGGACACCAAGGTAAATGCATAAGATCGTTGTGCCAGTTCACTACCCAAATACGTAGCTATGGCCGTTCTGTGATCAAAGTATCATGGAACTTATTATGATCTCGGGGGGCTGTAAAAAGGGAAAGTCGTGCGTCGATATCAAGTCCAGATATTTCAGGGCCTCGAATCGAGCCTCGATGCTCACATGGAGAATGGCCATGCGCTGTCTTTGGTGGGTTGATACATGCTTATACCACTCAGATGGGAGCATGAAACACGGCACTGGGTCGCCGTTCGAGTGATCCTTTTTGACCAGAGTCAGTCGCATCCGACCACTGCGACATGCGAACCCCCAGATCATAAGACGTAACTCTGGGGGAAACCGAAAGTGTAGGACACTATCGACGGTCAGCATGAAGAGACTGAATGTTGAACGATATAGTGGTGATTTTGATGATAATGATTGAAGTTCATGCAATGACCAAGGACCTAATTAAAGGAGATAGCATCAATTATATATGGTGAAAGCTTCGCGGTTGTTTGTGAGTGATGGCTGCCTCGCATGTTCGAATTTTAGGCATCTAAGATCAAAATTGCTTTAAGCAATCTATTTTCTTTGTTCTAGTTGAATGTTTGACACATGATAGAAGGACCTAGAAGATTTTGGCACTTGTTAAGTTCTGATTTCTATTCTATTAATTATGGTGTTGATGGGGCTTCGTACGAGATAGTGTACGTCTACATGGCTGGCGCGACCAGCCCGGAGAAGAGAAAATGCCACACAAGGTCAAACGTGGTATTTCTGTCAAGTCTAATCTATTCAAAAGGTGATACGAAGGTGCGTACGGAAGGGAGGCTATATATACAGATAGCCCCTAGACCTTCCTAGCCGTACGAATAGCCCATAGGCTATTCATACGGCTGTTGCCTATCCATCCGTATGGCTATTCCAACACATGGAAATATATCGAACCTATTGTAGACTGCGAGCCAAGCTTCATGTTGGAGTTATAAGGTATGATATAATGGGGCTTCAGTATAAGAGTTCAAAGCCTCTAGCTTAGAAACCATTTTATCAGCTCTTGAATACTTGAATGTAAAGACTTCATCCCAGAACGTCTGTTACAGATTATTATTACACCTTATCACAGCCTGGTAAGTTAATTATGTTATCTTTGCACGATGATTCTATCTCTCTGTCTCGTAACTTACTACCTTGGGTATGACTAATACCTACCGGGGAAATTTATATAATAAAATAGATAAACAGTATCACATTATTCAGTAATTACTTAAATTTAAGGAACAATCAAATTTCTCAATAATCCCTTAAGCTCTTTAAGCTCATGAGTATCTTTCACTCGGTTGCTTGACAACCCCGGTACTAGCTTTCAAATGTCCTTCATATCTTTGAGCTCTTTTGCCGGCCATCAAGATGTCGTTTTTAGCTACTCATTCTCACCTGGTCGTAATTAGTACACTTTTCAAACCTAGCGTGATTAATCCCAACTGTAGATGTATATAAATAGCTAGCTATAACATGATGGAAGCCCCTCGCTTTCGAGCCATCCGGGATGCTACTTTGAATACCTGGAACAGGATCCTGATCGGCCTCTTCGATCTCTTTGCGCCTTAATCAGAATAGTAATAATCGTAGTCGCTGTCATGAATGATATCCCTGCAGCTTGTCGGACTGTCATCAACTTCAACTTCCGGATACCACGATTCTCTAGACCCGGACTCCCATGCGAACTCCACCTTGTTGGTCGAGATAGAGTCGGGAGCTGGAAGTCTTTGGAACCGAAAAGGTCCCTTCTGGAAAAATTCCAGAGTCTGCACCATATCTTCCTCCTCAGTCACATCCACCACAATCTCAGTTTGCTTAGGCACCGCCCGGACAAGGTACTCAAAGATGGGTAGAAGCCAAGTCATCCACTCGCCGACGGCCTCTCTTTTCCTATCTCGGAGGAAAGTCAGGAAGTTCCCAGTAGCCTCCTTCTCACTCTCTTCGAGCCATTCTAAGAGGGGTGGCTCAGGCTGCTCGATGATGACGCCCAGTGTCACAAGGTTACCCAGGACGCTATCCCAGATTTCCGGGTTCATAAGGGAGTCGGGCTGATAGGGAGTCCCTTCCGGCCGTAGAACCAAGACTATATTCCTCATTCGCTCTCGATTCCTCTTCGTAAACTGGCTTTTGAGATAGTATTGGCCTTGACAATGAATATCAATCATGAAAGTGTTCCCCTCGTACAACATGGTTTCGACTTCGTCAGTAATCTGACGGCAGAGGAGAAGAAGAGCAGGTAGCGAACTCGTATGCGACGATGGGGGAGGGAAGTGGATACTGTCGAGTCCAAGAAGCCCGAATTCTTCCTTCATACTGTGATCCGATTCATCTCCATCTCCCTCTGTGAGAACGTCCTCTACACTCACTTCTTCTATTTCTTCCAGAGGCGATGATTTCTCTTTCCCTTTCCATTCATCCTGGAGGCACTGAAGTTTATCCATCAAGTTCCCATCGCTAGCGTATCCGTCGCAACTCTGGTTCGGGTGACGAAGGGGCTGGATCCATCCTATGGGGCGATTCTGATAGAACATGTCTTCGGAACAATCAAAGGTCAGATGTTGTGGGATACAAAACCCATAAATATGCCGGCGAACCTCTAGAGGGATTGCCAGGAGCGGGCTGTCAGAAGCTGGGAGATAAGTCGATGCCATGTTGTTGTTTCCTTGAGCGTAAAAGAGCGAGGACCAGAAGACTTGGAATTTGGGTTACAAATATCTCACTCGGGATTGCTTAACTAAGTATCTTCTTTAATACACAATGACCCTGCGTCGAATACTACGTCAGGCATAAACTTTTGTTACGTTGGGCACTGGAGACCGCCACTGACTGCAACGGTGGTTTGTAACCTCGCCAATGAGCTTGCACTTAATATACGGGAGCCAGTCATTCTTCTGTATTACCCAGTACTGCAGTAGGCGGAGGTGTTAGATTTACTCGCAAACAGTGCTGTTTATAATCATACTAATACACCTTGTAAGCTACGCGTCCATTCATTTTTTGGTAGTCTGGTTTGCGTTAGATTAGTGTCATTGTTTCGGGGCAGCGAAAAATCCTCCCATATCGTTATAGTTGCATAATGTGACACGGCAGATCTTTCACGGTTGTATAAAAACAAGTTTCAATGGTTTGGCTACGTTGCTATGTGGCAGCACCTTATTTCGTAGCTATCCTGCCCTCGGAGCCGCATTTTGGTTTCACAACTAGTATGAAAATTTAATAGGCAATTAGCTCTCTGGGTTAGCCGCCATAGCCTTGAGTGGTCACTCAGTTGGGCTGTGCATCCAATTCCGAAGTAGGCGCCAATGATCTGCTCAACTAGACTCTCCGCATTTCACTTGTTCAATTAATTGGTAGCAAATGGAAGCTTCTGGCTCTTTCATTAACCAGACTAGACTTGGTCAACTGGAAAGTCAGTAGATAGTACATATATGGTCCGTACATTAACTGCATAGAATGGTGGCAACTAGAGGCACATAGGATAGTCATTGATCTTTCCTTTTCTCTGTTCCTTTATTTCTTGCATGAAATTCCGCGGCACTAAGATAAAAGTATCGCATTTCAAGTTAGCTCCCAGCCATCTAAACGTTAACATTCACAAAAGGGGGAAGAGGAGGGAGGAAACAACTTCCAAGTATAACCAGGTATAACCAGGTATAACCAGGTATAACCACTTGAGCCGTTATGGGCCGTACTAGGCCTAGCTAAGTTAGCCTAGTGCAACCGTCACCAATTCCTAAGCTTATTCCAACGACGGGGTCAAGTATGTAGGTACCGCCCAGGATCTGAATCACTAAATTAACATAACGACATGAAGACAAGTATTGACGCAGATTGATACGGGAACACAACTCTAAATTACCAATTAGTCGTCAAGTTTGGATACTTAAAAATGTAGTGTACAAGATCTAAAGGCTAACTACCTAGGTATATAGAGATGTATTCTACTCAATATAACAAGCATCCTCGCTACGATTCTGATGCCGACAACGATTTCGATACCCTGGTGCAGTTGGCCCTGACTGGCTTAACCTACACAATACTCTAAGGGGCAAATGGGAAAAGAGCACCAAAAGACCCCGAGCATAATTCCTGGTATTGAAATATACCCAGCCCTTTAACTTGTTCAATTTCCGTACGCCATGCTCTCTAAACCCGACAGAAGCTGTGGTTTATAATGCCCCTTTTCTTCTAGCCACTGGTCCATCCTATCCATACCATAGAGTCCAATACCCGCAATATTAAAATCATCAACATCAGCGGGAGAGATCTGCGGCAACATCTCCTCTAACGTAACCAGAGACACAAGCAGCGGGTTCTTACCTCCATTGAGCTCCCTCGTCCACGAATACGCCGAAGGCGCATCCCATAACGCCTTGCGCATCGTGCTGCACAGACGCCCCGGACACTCTGACCAGCCGCGCTTGAAGAACTGGTAGACTTCCTGTACCACGTTCGTGGCTTGCCAGGTGCGACGGACGCTCTCGGCGACGATCCAGGCTCGCCACAAGGCCTTCTGAGAGAAGACGGTATTGTCTCCCCCTGTGACTTCAGGAGCGCCGGGGCATATATTCACGTCGAAGGGCGAGGATGCGAGGAAGAGCTCAGGGCGTCCTAGGTTCTCCCTCGCGGTCTCGAGCATCTGCTTGTTCCACAGGTATAAAGCCGGGATCAAGTCTTCAGCTTGCCCGCGCATGCGGATGTCGCCGTCGAAGAGGCGGATGAGCTGGTAGCATAGCAGGGACTGCACGCGGCTCAGCTGGTCGACGATGCTTAGTCCGTTGCCGCTACCGCTGATGCCTAGAGGCGTTGCGACAGCCTGGTCCTGCAATAGCTGCGAAACGCGGTCTTCGAGAACCTGGCGTATCACGGCCTCGTTATCCCGCGTCTTGCCCATGTACGTAGCCATCGCCGTGTACGCGTCTTGGGTGTGTCGCGGCATGTGGAATGAGTATAGTTCGCGGTGGTGGAGCGGACCGTGGCCTTCCGTCACCCATTGCCGCATCCACGCTTGCACTTTCTCGATGTACTGTTTCAGAGACCTTTCGGTCTCTCGTAGTGTCGTTGGAGGCGGCTCGGTGAATTCGGCAGTCCAAGTTTCGGGAGCTAAGAACCAGGCGCCTCGTAGACTAACTTGAGCATCAGAGGAGACTGTGATCTGCGGCGAACCTCTCGAGGGGTCGACTCCGGTGGGTAATCCAAGGGTTGCTAAGTCGGTTTCTGTCATCTGGAAGAAATCAAATGCAGAGTCTCCTGACGCATCAAGTGGACCAGTGATACCCGCTGACGCAGCTACCAGACTTCCGTCGAGATGTAGAGCGGTGTTATTGGGGCAGAGCGATGGCCCCTCAGCCCCCGCCGTGCCAAGTGATCCTGGCCGCCGCGGTGGAAGATAGGTGCAGTGTAACCCCTTCTCTAGACATCGTCGACAACTCGGTACCTGCTTAGTACACTGGCGCTTCGCCCTGGTGCAAGCTACACATGCCCTTCGCCAAGGAGTCGGGCGTATCGTGCCCGCAAGCGAAGTCACATTAGGTGGCATCGAATCCATGTTCGGACTATCCGTCTACCTCTATCCTAGAGTAGTATACATTAGAGCCGCACTACTGATGTTGTGGTGTGTGACTGACGGGCGGGAACGGAAGCAGAAGACACAGGACCATGGCCGAGATCAGGGAGTCTCAAGATGGCTCATCCCGGCTACCTACCTAAGTCCGTATAGTGTATCTAGGTAGGTAGATGCTTCGTGTAGCGGAAAGCAGTCGGACAAAGATGGATATTCCTTACAGTGGGGGTGGGGGAGATAAAATGAGGTATTACGGCTCGGCGCAGAATTAGGTATGGAGTGCATCCGCCCGCCATAATCTGACGCCAGCAATGTTTCTCACGCGACGGAACACACGCGGGCAGAACGCGGGCCCCTTTAACACCCCGCGCGGGTATTTGGTGATTGGCTTGACCCATCATCCATCCCGTCAAATCCTAGAGCGCTGGATGCCAAGTGCCCACATATGTCCGCTTTACACCGCTGCGGGCCGCTTCAGCTCGTCATATTACGCACTTGGCTAGACACGCCTCGTGAATAGCGAACGAATAGTATGATGGAGTAACAGTAACAGGGAAAGATGAGTATCTCGACGGTACTCCGGGTCTCATTCCCACAGTTCTCGGTGTTCCGTCACAAATGTCTGAGTCAAATTCATTTTGCAGCATTTGAATTTGGTAATTGGTCAGCGAGGCAGGCCTGGGCAACCAAATCGTTGTTCGGAGCGCCCCTGTCGAGCATGTCTATCCCGGTTATCTCAACCACGGCATGGTATGCCTCCAAGCCTTGGCTTAAAGGGTGGAGGATATCGTCGTATAGGGCAGATAAACAGACGGGAAAGCGCGAAAATGATTGTTTATAAAAGGACACAATGTCTCACGTCGAGATGCTTCTTTTGACCTTTAGCTCTCACATCGCACACTTCCAACTTCATATCCAAGCTTCACACAAGACCTATACAAATAGCAAACCAACGACAACATGTGGGGTAAATACGCAACTCTCACGGACCCAGTCCACAAGACCACCTACGCCAGCATCGACCCATCGAGGCCAGAGCTGAACCAGGCAGGGCGAACCGTATTGATCACGGGAGGAAACTCGGGCATCGGGTACGGGATCGCGCAAGCGTTCCTCCGCGCCTCAGCAGCGAAGGTGATCATCCTGGGCCGCCGCAAGGATGTCGTGGCCGAAGCGGCGCAGAAGCTCGCCGCCGAGGCCGCCGGCGCCGGGTACAAGGGGCAGGTCGTGGGCGTGCCGTGCGACATGACCGACGCGGCGGCCGTCGAGGCGCTGTGGGCGCGGCTGCGGGACGACGGCGTCGTCGTCGACGTCCTCGTGCTCAACGTCGCCGTGTTCGCGCCTAAGAAGCCGCTCCTCGAGATCGGCACGAGCGAGGTGTGGAAGATCTACGACGCCAACGTGCGCGCGCAGATGCATATGACGGAGCGCTTCTATAAGCAGGAGGGTAAAGGCGCTTCGGAGACCAAGGTGCGTGGACATCTATCTCTCTGACCTCATCTCCCTCTCTCTTACCTTTCTCCCTCTTATCTCCTTTCCTTTTCTTCTTGCGCTCTCTCCTTCCCCTCCTTCCTAGGATATCTTGATTCGAAACCGGTATGATTTACTTTTATGAACGCATGCTGACTATTAATATGGCAGAACCTCGTCCACGTTTCTACGGCTTCCATTCATGATTTCCTCCGCATCACGGCCAACGCCCTTGGGTACGGACTGACGAAGCATGCGGGTCAATTGACGATGCAGCTGATTGCGCAGGATACGCCGCCCGAGAAGATGCAGGTCATCGGCTATCACCCTGGGGCCATCTATACAGATGCGGCCAAGGCGAGTGGCTGGACTGAAGACGGACTTCCCTGGGATCATGGTACGTTCTGTATACTAGAAATCTTATATCGGAGTAAGGTCGGCAGAAGCTAATCTGAGCCTCAGTTGATTTGCCTGGCCACTATGCCGTATGGGCCGCCTCGCCTGAGGCTAAGTTCCTACACGGTCGCTTCCTCTGGGCCTCATGGGATGTAGACGAGCTAAAGCATGGAGAGCTCAGGAAGCGCATTGACGAAGACCCGTATTTTTTGAGGATCGGTGTCAATGGCTTGTAGGGAAGACGTGCCCATAGCGGAGCCAACGAGGGAGATTGAAATCATGGATATCAGAGAATGCGGCCGTCTATGACCCGCCATTGGATTATAGTTAGTATACAGTGGTTGTGTGGTTATTATATAAATAATACTCCATTACTCTCCAATCAGACAGATCCTTACCACCCATCCACAATAGTTGCATGCACGTACATACCCTTGGCGGGTCGCGCAGTGATACCTCCCTTTATTTCAACTTTCTTCTCGTCCATCTCTTCTTTATTCTTGAGCTCGAACTGGAAGCGGCCGACCCAGCCGGCCAAGATGCAAGCGAACTCCGCCTTCGCGAAGGCCTGGCCGATGCAGCTCCTGGGCCCGTGTAGGAACGTCATGAACGCGAAGTTGCTCGTGGCCCCACCACTCGCGGCTCTCTTATCGTCGCCACCTGTCGGCATCCATCTGTCGGGGTTGAATTCGTGGGCATCGGGGCCCCATAGCGTTTTATCGAAGTTCGTCGCCCACGGCACAATCATGACCCTGACGCCCTTTCGTATTTTGTGGCCGAGGATATCTGTGTCTTGGCCAGTCTCGCGAATCGTGAGGGGCACGGGGGAGTAGTACCGCAAAACCTCGTTGCAAACAGCATTTAGGTACGGCATGTGATCGATATCGAGGCTCGTAATGTCCGTGTCCGAGTCGACGGAAGGTAGCCTCTCTCGGATTTCTTGTCGAAGACGTTCTTGTATCTTGGGGTATCTCGATAGCATGTATATTGCCCAGGTCATCGATGACGCTGTCGTTTCATGGCCTGCGGCAAGGAACGTCATGAGCTGATCGGCCAAGGCCTTGTCCGTGAAACCGCCGGACTCTATAGCTACCGAGAGAATGTCATGGTCTGTCTGTCCCTTCGTCGCGATCTTCCGTTTTTTCTCTTGAATAAGATTTTCGCACACGGAGCGAATGTACCGCGACGCCGCTTTGACATCGTCATTGCGTCGCACAGGTAGATTACCGAGGAGCCACCCTGGCAACATCTGACCTAGGAAGTTTAGAATGATGGCTTGCCTCGTGGGCGTGAACAGTTGTCGGTATGTTTGATTGAGCTCCGAGTTTTGATCCTGAATGGCGTTGAAATCATGACCCATACCGGCGACCCCGATGATGTCGAGGGTAACACGAGAAGCCCAATTGCCCACTTCGAGCACGGCGGACTTACGGGCTTTCTCGGGGTCGGGAGACACAGGCTGATTTGCAGCGTCGGCCAGTACCTCCTTACTCATGGCCTGCACCACTTCGCGGGTTTTGCTCCAGAACACGGGATATAAATCTTTTATATGGCGAAATGCAAAGGCAGGCATAAGATTCTTTCGCTGAAATTTATGCTCATCGCCTTCGGCAAGGAGGATGCCGTCGCCGAGGAGACGAGCGATGTTGTAACGCAACCCCTCGGGTTTGGGGAAGTGGTAGCTCTTAGTGACCAGTACTTCCGATAAAGCCTTGGGGCCGGTGATCAGTACTCGCTCGCTATTGGCAAATCCAAGATATCTCATGACTCCATCATTAGGAACAGTGGCAATCCTGTCTCTCGAATCAGTCTCGCAGGTTCAGAGGCACGAATGGACAGCTTTAACAGCGAGTTGTCTCACCATTCTCTCATAGGAATCCCGCTCGGTTCCTTGAAGATCCTTGACCAATGGCCATTCCACCACGAACCTCCTGGCGGTTCCGGCAGGCTTCGAAGCGGGGAAAAGAATTTGGGATATAAGATCACAACCCAGAGAAGCCATGCGAATGATTGCAAAAACCAAGCGCAAATGACACCGCCAGTAAAGTGAAGTTTCCACCAGGGCGGCTGATACAAGGTGAGGAGGTAGGATCCTGTTACGGAGGAGGCGAGGATTCCCCGCGTAGGATAGGGGAACACTGCCATTGGCGATGAGCGGTTAGTGCGCGCAGGAAATTAAATAAGATAGTTGTGAAATTTTTTGAGAGTTATTCCCTGGTAAAGAATTTGTTTACTGAAATGATTCAGCGTGGCGTGTGAAGCATGCGGGCTTTACCTCATGTAAGTAGATGAAAAAAAATAGTATTTTATAAAAACTGTGTCAATACTATGTAAGCAGCGCCAGTTTCAAAACACATGGGTTGTTTCAGGCTTCATTCATATTTAAGCTGGGAAGTTGAGACAGGGGCTTGATCAAGAAGGGCAACGTGGTAGATGATTTACATGATTTACATGATGAAGAATGGAGGGGAGGACACCGACGACTCTTGTACTCGACAACAAAGCATGGTGCGGAAATCCGCTACAAAAGTGCCCCTAGTTAGGACCCTCAGCCTAGGTACCTAGCTCCAGGACGACGGAATTCGGGGGTGGGTTGTCCCGGGCAGGTTCCAGGGGGTTTGACGCTACGAATCTACGAATCATGCCGCCGGCACAGCCCGCCAACGCTCTTCGGAGACTTTTCCATCCAACGCAAGCGAGCACATTACCACACACGTGTGGTCTCAGATACCTAGGTACTTAAAACTAGACTACCTTATGTAAGTACATATGTACATATGTAGGTTAGGTATCTATAGCAGCTGTGCTAGGCGTTAGGTAAGGCAAGGTAACTAAATACATACCTACAGTACCCGAGTATCAACAAAGTGGGATGGATGAAGCATGTCAGTCAGTCAGGAGACGTCAGCCATCGCAGTATAAACCCATGTTACATTTTATATGGAGGCGCACATATTAATTACTACCTGGTAACATCTTACTAAGCTGTTGCCTAGTTTATTTTCTCTACCGACGTACCTACACTTACATCCCCAAGATGACACAAGTGCACGTTTGCTGTAGAAGACACGTATAGTATGTACTTGTACGTATGTTATGATGCCGGAAATAATCGAGCTGCACGAATGGTTGTCATTCGGGTCCATGTACCGCCGCCGGTCTTCTTAGTTTGGCCGAAGCTTGAACTACTACGTAACTTACTTTAAACTTATAAGCTTTGCACATACGTCATCCAAAGAACAACCCCAACTCGTATAGGATTGACGAATCAAATGATTGCCTATCCGCGAGTTTTAACAGCTCCCTTCTTTTAACTCACTCACATATATATATATGTATATATATAACACTATAGCTAGAGGTAATTTATTAGCGTCAGTTAATTGATCATAAGACAAGGGTACTCGACGTGCTCCTACACTAAATCTCTGGGTAGCATCAAAAGCAACATCCTTGTGGCCACGATGATGGCCGACGTCGATCATGTTCCCCACTGTATCTATCTAAATAGCGTATCTACAGTACATACTCCGTATGTACATATGTAAATTAGCAAGGTACCTAACTGTACCTAATTTAGAGGCCGAACCGTTCAATTCTGTCACTGGCATGGGTCCGCTTATCTAGCCTACCTACTTATACCTGCTTACGCATATATGTAGATGCTATCTAGAACTTGGCGAGATTCAATTGGTGGGATGTGTACGAGCATCACCTTTAAAACTACATGAGACCTGCTCTACGCCTCGGATCGCACCTAGTAAATATGGTAATGATAATTCATCCTCTTCGAAGTCGTCAATACTTTTCGAGCCTTTTTTCTTAGACAGCCACTATGTGACTGGGCTAGTGTTGTTGTATCCAGCGTCCCTACAGTTGGTTCCAAAGGCTCAAGCTGTGCCGTTATAGACTCTACTTATATTTACAACAAGCCATCTTCTAGGTTCATATAGATATACTATGTATATTTCATAGGGTCATTAATAGAAATAGAAATTTCGCACATGACTACTTAACAACTCTGCCGACTGATAACAGTGAGCTACACAAGTATTTGATGATAAGACTTGTCCGCGCAACCGCATCTATACCCGCCTTGATATATATAGCCAAGAGATAATATACCTAGTGCTGTTAGGGATCGAATCCCAACTCACTATATGGGGCACCTGCTATCCAAATAGAGCCGCATTGAGTCTTAAAGGGTTTGTTGACTTGTCGGTAGTGCACAACAGTGTATGTCAAAAGGGTGTACCAGCGTCCATCGGATATGCTGATACAGGATGCTTATAAGTACTCTAAAGGTACGTCGGTATGCTTTACTTACTGATTAAGCGTGGGTAACTAAAGAGCTGATGGCATTCGTGACACCTGCTAGGCTGACCTTCGACCACTGATCTGATACCTCTAATTTTTGACCACAAAAGATAATGTCTTACACTTCGTAAGTGTTCAAACAGTCTCTAGTTCCGGTTCGCTGGGAGTCCATAAAGTTAAGCTGACGTCCGCCAGCCGATTCGGAATTACCCTGCCTCCACGTTCCGGGAGACCTTCGCGACCCAAACGACGGCGCAGATACAAGCAAGGCGACACTATGGTTATTTGGTAAACGGCCCGTTATTACATTGGACGAAGCATTAAACAGTAGGTGATGTAAGTCCCAACACAAGCCAACCCACAAGATATCTGACCTCAAGAGTGTGGCGCAACCGAAACTGTACAACACTTGTACAAGATGCATTTAATGCTTGATCGCTGGTTGGATGATCTAGTTAGAAGGCGTTTAGACGGCACGTCGCCGAAGAAGTATTATTACAAGGGCAAACCAACCCGGGGCTACTATAGATGGAAGAGCATATTTGCTTTGTAATATACTTCGCTCTAAGAGCCATTTTAGAAGCCAAACCCGCTCGAGTCCTCTAGTACGCTCTCGATGTGTACTTTGGGTAGTTTCTCTCTTGTTGTCATGTCTCTTTCATTACCAGAATTAACATCGGAATCAGATAGTTCTATATACATTATTACAGTCGTCCTAAGAGTATTGTATGGGGCAATGTAAGTGGGTGGATACTAGCTGATATATGTAGGTAGGGACCTGTTATGACCCATTTAGGTAGGCTTGATAGAGGGGGGGAGAACAAGAGCTGGAGTCCGAATCCAACCTCGGCGATAGTCTCTGTCCACCCGAAGCGGCAGCATCGTCAAATGCATTTAGCATAAGATAAATCTGCTTCAGGAATATAATCAAGTTTTCGATAACAAGATCCATTTCGAGTACAATCACATCACGAAAATATCGAAAACTTTGTTAAATAAGAGGGCTAAAGTAAAATAAAATGACGTCCCCTTTAGCCAAGATCGGCGTCATCTCCATCGGAGATAGTGAGTCGCTCTGAGCCTCTGAATATCATCCTGTTCTGGGTTTGGCTACTTCATCCCCATGAGTAGTAGCATGTGCGGGCTCTCTCATCTGGGCCAAAAATTATCAATCATATCTTGGATGAACACATGGCAGTTTTCGAAATATTCACCTATGATGCCTAAGATAGATGGGCGCTTATTTACTAATCCGGTGCGTTGTTGGCAGTGGGAATGGGCATCGCGAAGCTCCTAATCGCCAACGGATTTTCAGTAGCGACGAACTGCAAAGGCCGAAGGTTCGCTCTCTCAACTCGCATTTCATTCATTCATCCATGGGCCATTAAATGCTCTATTTAAATAAATGAGCGAATAGAATTACTGACTAGCTGCCCTCTAAATCCGCAGTAACGACACGATAGAGCGGGCCAAAAGCGCGCAGGTCGAGATCTACAAGTCGGACGAGCATCTCGCCGAGGCCTGCGATGTCATCCTCTCGGTGGTGCCACCGAGGGACGCCGCGGCAACGGCGCAGCGCATCGTCGACGCCGTCACGGGGCCCTTCCGGCGGAGTGAGCCCCTGTATTTCGCGGACCTGAACGCCGTCGCACCGTCGACGACCAAGGCCATCGCGGCGCTCTTCGAGCAGACGCGGGGTCAGGTGCGCTTTATCGACGGCGCCATCATCGGGGGTCCGCCGGCTCCGAAGTCCAGCGGCAGTGGCAGTGGCAGTGGCGGCGCCGCACCACAGCCAGCAGAAGCAGCGGAATGGAGCGTCCCTAGTATACCGGTTTCGGGACCACATAAGATATCCGCTATCCCCGGTTATGGAGAGAAGCTCGCGGCTACGCTCAACGTGCGTCACGTCTCCGACGACGTCGGCGTTGCCTCGGGCTTGAAGATGTGTTTTGCGAGCTTGACGAAGGGGTTCACGTCGCTGGCGATCCAGTCCTTCACCACGGCCAAGCGCTTGGGCGTGCTTGATGAGCTGCAGAGCGAGCTGCAAGGGCTCGTGCCTGGGCATTGGGCTGCCGCCCAACGCGGAATCATCGGTATGGCGCCCAAGGCGTACCGTTGGGTGAGGGAGATGGAGGAGATCGCCTTGACTTTTGACGAAGAAGGTGGCTTTCCACAGGACACATTCCGGGGCGTGGCCGACGTCTATCGCGCCGTTGCGGAGGACACAGAGCTCGGTAAGGAGAAGGTTGGTAAGAGGAAAAGAGGCACCGATGTTCATGACATGGCCGCGGCGATGGCAGAAGGCCTGGAAAACAAGAAGAAAAAGAACGACTAGACATGCAGATATCTCTTAATGGTAAGGTTCTAGATAGGGGCTTTTTCATCCATTCGCTGCCGGGTGGAGGGATGATATTAGCAATACGCGAACCGATTCACCAACTGCAATCAAGATAAATTGCAACATAGATTTAAGTACGGGCTTGGTTGCTAACTTGCGAATTCGAATATTATTCGCACGACATATTCTCGTAGACTTCAAACATCGTCCGATCAACCAGTAAATAGCCATGAGTGAAAAACATAGACATCAGTAACATTCCTCCAACTAGAATAGTCGGGAACAACTTCTTTAGACTAGCAAGTTGGAATGAGAATGAGTTTAGCTAGGATAATTTGGTCGAGAACAGCGTATTAACAGTTCCAAGATAATACGGTTCACTCATCGCTAACGCCGAGCTCTTAGTTTTCTACTGCCATAAATTGACGTACAGTCGGGATAACCTAGAAGGCAATGTTGTATTAGGGCTCACACAGAAAAAAAAAAAAAAAAAAAAAAAGAATATAGAAGTTGCAAATTGTGATAATAACCAGACAATGCATTTAGTATATAAGCCAGCTCAAATAAAAGTAGGAGATCATGACACGCGGCCCAAAGAAGAGTGATGTATTTCAAGTCTAATTCGACGTGTTTGAGATTTTATACCATTTAAATCTTACTCGATCATGTCAATGTCGTCTGTCGCTTGAGCTTGGGCCGGAGCCTCGTTTGCGCCAGCCGTTGCTGCAGCTTGTCCAGAGGCGTTTCCACCACCGAAGTAATCCTCCATTTCGGCGTCTAATTCTTCCTGGGTCTTTTTAGGTCGGCCATTTCGTCCTGCAGGGCGTCCTGTGCTCTCCCCTCCATTCTCACGTCGCGCTCCTGCTCGTCTGCCGCGTCGCCTAGGTCTGGGACTATGAGAACGTCTTCCGCCCTCGGGGACGTAGCGGTCGATCCCTCGATCGTTAGGTGATAGTGATCGTGGTCGAGTGATACGTTCGGCGAGTGGTCTGCTGGCGGTATCGAAGGGATTGCGTCTTGGCGCTGAAGCGTGAATGGTTAGGCGAATGGGTTGGCCTGAAAGAAAATTGTTAGACAACGGCATTAACTAGCAATAAGTGTATGGGCTGTCTACCTTTAGCGTTTGCTCCATTGAATTCGTGAATTGCGTCTAACGCATGGTCGCGGCTCTCGTACGTCACGAATGCGACGCCCTCCGAGCGTCCAGCCCGGTCATACAGAAGTTCAAGTTTCGTGACAGGGCCGATCTTACTGAAAAGACCCTAGTGATGAGTGAGTCCAAAATATTCGGTTCAGTTTTGACTTGATTCGCTTCTACCTCGAGATCAGATTCTGACAGGTCGTAGTGCAAATTCTCAACCTTGACCTTAGTGCCGCGGCCGTCTCTATCACGGCTGTTAGCGGGAATGGGGTGTGGTGGTGCCATCGATCATTAATACTAACTGCGCTGGCTCGAGAGAACGTCTTCGGCGAGAATTACGGGGGTGGTCTCGGGCTATGTACCAATCAGCTATGCTTCGAGGGACATTGAAGCTATTCTCGAGCTTACAGTGAAAGCCCTCGAACTTATCGTGGACCCAATCCCTGAGAGATATTAGCCTCGTCAAGTGCCATGGCGGCCCATACATGCTGAGAATAACATACGAGTCTAGGCCTCTCCTATCATCTCTGGTTGACTGTCTCGTGGGACGAGAACCTTGGTTAGCTGATGTTACACGATGCATTTACCACCACCGATCGCAGTCCAAGGCATCCAGCCGCTGGTTGATAGCTTCGACGAGGGGAACTCGAGTAGAAAGGTAGCATCGATCTATGAGGGAAAGGAGAAATCCACCTGCACGCGCCGAACCGTGAGTGAGATATGGTGAGACACGGGTGAGAGCATAGTCACAACGAACCTTTCTAACGCCATCGCGAGGATACGAGTCGCGTTCGCGCGGTTGCCGGCCGCCAGTTCCGCCAATTCCGCCACCGCCACGTCGAGGACGGTTACCGCGCTTCCTTGCCTGCATTTAGTACTCGATTAGCACCAACATAATCATCATCCTAAGGCGGTGACAATCTCGTGGTCGCAATGCTTGAGGTGTTGGAGAAGGCGGGCTGTGCCATACCTGAGATTCTGCAACAATCTCGTCGAGACTTCGGTCCATTTTGTTAAGTGGTGCTGAAGAGAGAAGATGACAACTGATAGGATGTTGGATGTTGGATGTTGAAGAGGAGAAAGAGTAAGAGTTGCAGTTTCGTCTTGGAATCTCGTATCAGCTACTGAGAGCCGGAGCTTCTGACACGCGCCGTCCAACTGGGACTGTCCCCATACAGTGGTAGTCTGTTGACTGGCGCTGGTTTAGGCAGTTACAACCACTGTAAAGTCAGTGCTAGGAGGTGCCAGGTACCACCAATAGTATACATGCTTACCTAACATACCTAGATACAGTAAATTAACTGTGTATTTGTATTCCATTAAATGATGGGGTCCTACCAGGTATTGAATACATTTTTGCCCTTCGAAGTCCTAGAGAGCTATATTTTACATATTGTACATCTTAATATACAATTCATCCACTAGAAATGATGTCGTTTGGCCAAAATATCAAGCATCCGACTGCTCTTTGCCAGTGGTATTCAGTACCTAGGTAGGTATACGAGTTCTAACCCCGAGCCAAGTAATACTATTGAAATTTATCAAACGCGAAAATGGGCTCCTGGAACATCGATCTTGGTAGTAAATGACCCTTGTGATGTATTTTCGCTACTGTCGTTGCTACCAACCCCGACAAACTCAGGGATAGCTCGCAAGTAAAGGCCAGTCGCAGAGCTTATTCCAAAATGGCCATCGATGATCTCGACCGAGTCAGGATGAGAGCCAGCGCTTGGGTTGTAGTCAGTATTCGGTGCAACCCCAAAATGCCAGGCTTTCGTTTGTGCAAGTCGTTGAGTTGATAGAGCTTCTGTACCCGTGGCTCGAGGTTCGACGCAGAAAAGGAGAGATGATCCCGGTGTTGCGAGACCACTTGTTGGTTGAGCGATATTCCGTTCCTTAAATGATTTTATAAACATCTCCATTTCATTGTCTTGGCCAGGTAGAGAGAAGCTAGTCTCTGGGTCGAGAGAGAGCAACCCTTGCTTCAATCCCCAGCCACCACCTCCACTCACTATGAAATAATTAGCTATGTCAGAAGATGAGGGTGGTTTTTCGTACAAATCTTGTGCAAGCGACACCCAGATGATAAAAGGTCCGAGGATATTTCTTCCGAACCCAGAATAATGTCTTCCTCTGTTTGAGAGGCGCCTGCCTTGAAGAGATTTAGAGTGTCGAATTTCTTAGTCTCCATAACATGAGGAGGGATGACCCAGCACCAAACACCGATTGGCCTTGGAGGAGCATTGGGCTCACGCTGGGTTCTTTCTTCAAATATCTTAGGTATAATGGCCTCGAGTTCCTTCGATGCTGGGGTTGCAGAGCCATCTACTTCAACCTGGCGAACGATATTCCCCAAGCTAGCGACGATCCTTCTAGGCGGTGTTAAAGGTAGCAGAGATATCATGGAGCAGGTATGGTCTACTGAGTCCCCTTTTGCTGCAATCCGTTGCGCTATCTTTTGATCTCTCGTGCGTAGGGCCACCGACCCTTCATCGCTAACATCCCACCTGCTCGCATGCAGGGTTGAACGTCTTCCGTTCTGAAACACGGTATTTGCTAGAGGTAAGGTGACCTCAAGTACACCCGTGTTTCCATCAAGGGGATTTGTCACAAATGAGACACAGGAGGCCGCGTCCTGACTGGTGCCAGCAAAGTCCTCTTTAGCCCAGAGCCCAGGAAGGATATTGTCGATTGATCCATATAGTACGGAAAACCCCGATCGAGGTCCGCTAAACAGTTTATGCGGACTAAGGCCATCCGTTATACCTGATAACACATGCAAGCTTGGGCGGTCGGCTTGAGCAATGTTTGTAGGCTTGAATAAAGTTTCAAGGAATGCAGACATGAAATGGTCATCTTCCACCCAACTAGTAAAGTCCTTGGAGGACAGGATAGCAACGCCGTTAATCTCGGGGTCCACATGGCGTGATTGGTGTGTTGCTTCAGAAAGGTGTTTACTAATCTCATTGAGAACTTGTTTCTGCGTTATGTTAATGCAACTCTTCTTTCATGGATGGACGGAACGGACCTGGGTTGCCTTGGGAGACGCTGTTATGCTAAACCTTTGTGGAATAGTGGATTGCGATCGAATCTGCCTCGTGTACAATCCATGGCTACCGGCACGAACTCCTTTGCTTATAAGACGATGCTTCATGATCGACTGACAATGTTGACAATGGGATTCAGACAGAGATTCGAGCTTCCATAGACCCAGTCGGGTTTACGGCACTGTGTTACCCCTGTTGCACCGTGCACTGTGCCCTGTAGAGAGGCGGGACCCTGTCTAGCCACATCCCGTCCCAGCTGTGGCTAGTGGGTTTTGGTATTTCTAGGTACTTACACCTACTTAGTAAGTGGGCAGAGGCTAGGTCCCCTTTTACCGCTCGCCTTATTATCTGAGTCTACACTACTTACTTCTTGCGTTGTTTTGACACGACTTTAAACGAGAACTAGAAATTAAGAAGAAGACAGTTCTTAATGAATGACTATTAAAGTAACATGTGAGTCAAAGCCCAAAGGTTGATATTAGTAGAAAGCTAGCTGTATGAAAACGGCAGCGAACAAGAAGTTATCAGGAGCCGGGTAGCATGAATACCACCAGCAGTGACTTCGTTCTTTGATGAGACCTCGCACTGGATTAAATCCGACATGACCAGAACATCAATTCACACAATCACTCGCTTCTATCATAGCCACACCATTCCTTCGTTCCATCCCACGCCACCACCAGCAGGTCGGCTTGCCAGAGAAACTATCCATAATTGCATCTCTAGGAGTGTAATCACTTCTCAGACCGACAGCCAACTTCCTGCCACAAGAACGACTGACAGTTATTTGGGTTAGGAGAGACACCCAAGTGAGACTGTCCTGGGCTCAGCGGGCAAGGTGCGTGAGCGCCACCTGGTGGGAATGAGATACAGACAGCACACTTGCCACCGTAGCAGATGGATGAGCCTCCGACAACCAGCGCTGTGTCTGCGCTGTCCTGGACAGACAAGTCGCCGCTGCCACCAAGCCACCCAAATCCAGTGGATGCCGGATCGCCCATCTGGTCCTGCATCCACCAAGTATCGTTTGCTCCGACGACAGCGTCGATGGTAGTATTGCAAGCAGTTGTGTCGCCGCAGACCCGGAACACGACACCGGGGTTCTCGCCTTGGACCTCATATTTCGCGTCGTAGTCGTGGCCGAGGTACAAGCCGCTCAGTGCCTGCAGCACGTAGCAATGGCCGTACTTGATTCCGAGATCCGAGCCGCTCTTGTTAGGGCACACGGACTCGCCGGAGCAAACACCTGCGCTGGGAGGGGGTGGGGGTGCAGCGCAGGAGAATCCATCGAGGATCTCACCAAGCAGACAGCAGATGCCGAGGCCTAGGAGCCTGTTGGTCCAGAAGAGAGAATGCGTGGACTCTTCGCAGCAAAGTGGTTGAAGCGTCAGAGCCGATGTGAAGGGGACGCATGCCCGCTGTTGTAAGGCATGAACCTCTGGGGCTGGGGTAACCGCACTTGCAAGCCCAGAAATGGGGAAGAGTGCAAGGAGAAAGGCGTTCTTCATGTTGTCGAAGAGTTCGGTGCTGTTGCTCTTGTGTAAGGGGAACTTGCTGTTGAAGAACTCACTACAATGAAGCACCTACGGGGATGCTTGGCTACTTTTATACTTCACAGACGTCCATGATAGTCTGCCTTCCTCGATTCTTGTCTTCAAAAACAGCCGAACAAACTCAACCTACATCACCGAACGCCTAAGTCAATAGGGTAGTGATCTACACACCGAGAGGGCTATAATATGAGTCCCTGAATCGTCAATCCAGTATCGCGGCCTACCCAGTCTCCCTCCGGCGTATCTAGTCGCCGACTACATCTGAACGGTTGTACTCGGGCTATGAGTTGTACGTTTGAGTTGTTAGTTCACGATAATTTTTCATCTTCCAGATCAGGACAGGCTAAGGAATGCGAAACTGGCAATTATGAGGGCGATCAAGCTGTTGACTTACAGCTGAAATCTATTGAAACTTCTGTTGTTCATTTATGGTAGAAGAGTGTTCTGCATATGCTTACCATTTTTTGATGTTGCAATACATCTAGGCCATGGCATGCAGCTGAGAAGCAGATTAATTCGGACGAATTGGGGTGAGCGAACCTCAAAGTGGAAACCATGTGAGCATAGGTATCAAGCTGAAAGCATTTCGAACTGTCAACGGTTTTACTTAATCCGTCAGTTCCACTATTCAAGGATTCACTAGCATGCAGCAATTTTGCACATTAACTAGCAGCTGCATATCTCCTCTTAGTCCCATCTACGACGTATCTCTCTCTCGTCTATTGTTTGAATACCAGGATGTCTTACCCCTCGGCCCCAGCAGCGGTATTCTACGCAAGGGGCAGCCTCATGACCTCTCATTCACTCAACTCTGTTCCGTAAAGAGTCCTACGACCTTCCTATGTACAATCTTCGACATCGACATCAGCGCCGTCTTCAAGTCGCAACTGTGAAATGGTCTTGTGACCATGTAATGTTCCGTGGTACAAAGCTGTGGTGATCTCTTTCTCCACGGCAATGGGCGTTGGGCTCCCGCGCGTAATAGGAGCTTCGGCTAAGCCCACTTGTCGCTGCTCATTACAGTGGCATACGAGCGTTGCCGACTTGGGCCTCAATATTGGCGCTTTTCTCAAGTAACGGATGAGCCATCCTCCCTTACCCATGCGACGCTGCAGCGGCCTTATGCTTTTTTGGACTTCGCGTACAATGGTGTCCAGCAAAGCTATTTCGCCGATATTACCTTACGCGTCAATACTATTAGCTTCCTTCCTTCCGTGAAGGCGCCTCATCAAGGTATCATGCTTGGTCACTCTTACGAAGCTAATAGAACCCAACCAAAACCACGACGAGATTTAGAAAGTTCCACCTTCCAACGAGCAGTCGGATTATTCATTCGTGGCCAGCTCTTGCGGGGGACAAAGCGGAGTCACTATCACAAGGGCTATATGTAGGACTTGGAGAATCACTCTGAATGAGAATAATATTCTTATGGTCGCATGGATCCCCTTGACTACCCTTGAAGCCTCTTAGGGCCTCCTGGGAGTCAGGGTATAAGTATAGCATTTCCTTCGACCTTTGGCCCTCTGTCTCAGCGTCTTCAGCTGAATGTCTTAGATGCCTGAATAGCTTCATCTATCTGTATCCGAGACTATATGCGATACGCCTTCATGCCTATACGGATATGACTTACAAAGGACCCTTGCATCTCACGGGGCGTGGCATAGGTGGCCTTCCGTTGAAAGATCTACGTCATCGGTGATCTCCGTTAGGTGGTTTCCCGTACGCACGCATGCTTCCGCGCTACCGTCACATAAGCGACATTTTGAGTTTTGTACCCGTCTCCCTCTCTATGAGTATCATTATAGCTACCTCCTGTTCTATATCTCTTAGGCATTAATCGTAAAAGCTTGCTATCGTGACTATATTGGGTCTTGATATCAGCCCCACTTCTGACACCGAAGCTCAATAGTAACTACCTCTTAATACGGTGAGTCCTTATGCTCTTGTTATGTGTACTTTCTCCGAGCGTATTTGGCCGCCAAGTATTAGAATAGATGGTAAGGAAGGACTCCATTCGATGTCCTGTATGCAGAACACCTCCCAACAATGGTTGCCTTGTATGGTGCTGGCTGACAATTCAGAATCAGATTCGATGTTCTGTATTATCCTGACGCGGTAGACACAATGTGCCCGAAAGTCTCCGACTCAGACAGAGGTCAAAACTATCACTGATCAGCCGTGCCATCTCTGCCCCTCCAGCGTGTACACGCATTTTCAATTAAGACCTGCCTCGATTGTAACACTCTTCGGGTTAGAAAACGCTAACGGCCTTGCCACTACTCATTATCAAGTTAGTTATAATCACACTTGCAGCTCACAACCGAAAATTAACACCTAGTTATCGCAGCATCATTCTCTTTATTTCGACACCTCAGACCTCTCTCGATCTTGTCGCCATTTATCAAGGCGCGAAGACCAATACTTTGACCATCTTCAGTCCGTTCGCCCTACGTAGTGGTATCGCTGGTGATGCCCATGATGGCGCCACACTTGTCGCAAGCCGCGCTTTCCAGGGAATGAGAAGTGGTGGGGTCAAGGTGGCGATCGATCCCATAGTATCTGACATCGTCCCTTTGAGGGGCGTGGAAACTACATAAGTGGTCCTGGGATCTTGTTCTTCACTCACTGTCTCTACTAGGAAAAATAGCTCCCTGTTGACGTTAGAACTTGAAAGATGGCCCATGTTCTCCTCATATACTTCATCGACATCGCTCTCGGCCGATATGTTGAGAGACTATTATAGCTACTACAACATGATGCTGGGTGTTCTATATATTTGCCTGTATGTGTATCATGGCCTGCGCAATCTCCCTTCCATCCTATATCTCATGATATCGGCTAACCTTTCCTTGGTCGGTGTTGTTTCCCTAGTTATGGTAAGTAATGTTGGATATATGTCCGCCTTGTTACCTCTTTCTGTTTACCCCTATTTGCCCCTGTGGGCGAATGGAATAGTCGTGCCGAGGTCGCTAGTAATATTCCTCAAATAGATTATCCTCTTCCTTTTTATTGAAGATAATAAGGAGATGAGTTTCCCTCGGAAGTTATGACGGATTAATTACCCTGTTGCTAATTACTGCTATGATACCCGTACTCTACGCCATTAATAGATGATGTGGCGTTCGCTAACCGTAGTCATTTTGTAAAATCGTGGTGCCTTAATGGACTTCTCGGGTCCGGACAAAGTCCGCGACCCACTGCGCAATCCGCTCGACAACCGCTTCAGCATCATTGACTGTAGCATCGTCAGCTTATTAGAGAAGCCATATTATTGAACTGACTGAGATTATCAGGATGTCAATGAAGTCGATTATATATAATAGTCTGTCGTCGCCAGACTACAGCCGTTCAAACTAAATCATATAATTAATTCTCTCTCTACGACTAGGCTCTTTGAACACCATGGCTGGAATGAATGTCCTCGTCGTTGGTGCCTCCATAGCGGGCCCAATGACCGCGTATTGGCTCGCTAAAGCAGGAGCAAAGGTCACGGTCATCGAACGGTTCCCATCTCTGCGAACAGGTGGACAGAACATAGACATTCGCACGGTTGGTGTCGAGGTCATGCGGAAGATCCCAGGAATGGAGGCTGCTGTGCGAGCCAAGAAGTTCGAAATGGATGGCATGAGCCTAATTCGCGGTGATGGCAGACCATACGGTACCCTGAAACCCACAGGCAATCCCGATCAACAAAGTATGATCTCAGAGTACGAGATCTTGCGAGGCGACTTATCGAAGATCCTTTTCGACTTAACCAAGGGCAATGAAAACGTCAAATATGTGTTTGGTGAGCAAGTCACAGCGATGCAACAACCGTCTGATGACGGACCGATCACAGTTGAATTCGCCAACAAATTGCGCCGTTCAGACTATGACTTAGTCGTAGCCTGCGATGGTACGACATCACGAACACGCGCCATTGGCCTCGGATGCGGCGTCCAGGATCACATAGTCTCGACTAATTGCTGGGGTGCATATTACCGCACGTCGCAAGATATACTGGAGGGGGGGAAAATTGGACTGCAATACAATGCACCAGGTGGTCGCATGATTGGCGTCGCACCTGATGCGGGAGGTAACCGAGTCTTCATGATGTCGGCTTACCCAAACGGCGAGCGTAACGCCATCTTGCAATTCCGCGACGCCTTGAAGCAGGGAGATCAAGCGCTTAAACAATTCCTTACTCAGAGATACGAAAATGTCGGTTGGAAGGACGCGCAGATCCTTGAGGGGTTGATGAAAACCGATGATCTCTATGCCAGTGAGGTCTGTCAAGTCAAGGCCCCTCATTTATACAAAGGGCGATTCGTGATGGTTGGTGATGCGGGATACGCCAGTGGTCTCACCGGTGTAGGTACGAGTCTTGCGATGGCCGGTGGTTATGTCCTAGCCGGCGAGATCAGCGAGCATGGTGATGATGTTGCGGCCGGGCTTCGGGGCTATGAGCAACGCATGAAACCACTCATCGACAAATTAGGGCAGATGCCACGGTTTATCACGTCATTTATAGCCCCACAAACGGCATGGGGAATATGGCTACGCAATAACTTTTTCGGATTTGTTATTTGGACTGGTATCCTCAACTATATCCAGAGGTTTATGGGTAGTGCTATGCAGAAAACCGACAAGAATTTGCTGCCGACCTATAAACGATTCACTTAGCCAATGGAAGACTAGATGTTGGAACAAAGCAAAATGCATCGACTAATGTCGCGTATGTAATACTATAAAGCTGATAAATAATTACCGTTATAATCACTAGGTACATGGTGCAATAATATGTTCTTGGATGCTTGACCACCGAGTCACTTGCGGCATGTCCGCAGTCCCTTTAAAATTAGGTCGACCCCAGGGTCATAGTGATTTGTTGGTGTGTATATAAGTACCTTTTTACCTAGAACTAACCATCTACCTGCTCAAAGATAACTGTTGGTAGATATATACATTTTTATAGTGACCTAAGTACTTACCAAACTTAGATACCTACAACAACTACAGTATCTTTTAGCGGATGCAAATAAAATAAACTTAAATTATTTATATATTTATATTACTTTGTTTTTTGTTTTAGCTTGCTTAATGTTAACGTTAAGTTTTTTGTCCTCATTACTTTGTAATGTGAAAAACCTCTGGCCACATAGGTAAGCTAGGGGCGGATACCCTTAGTTACCTAATCTATACAAGTAGACTCTTTGCTATGTACAGCACTATTTTGTAGATAGTCCCCACTGCACTAGTGCAAATGCACAGCACTAGTAGAGGGGTCTTGTGGATCTATCTGTCTCAGATACCCACACGAGGCCCTTAGATAGGCCAATGAGAGGCAACGTAATAATAATCATCAATCACACAACCGATTCCGGACTGATGCCGCCATGATTATCTATCTACTAAGTATGTACATCTGCCAAGCCCCAAGTTAGCGGTACCATGCTCATTTGCCAAACCTGGAGAGAACGAGACTAGACACGGGGAGTAGCACAACAAGCCAAGAAGACAACTACACGACACTACATACATACAGAAGCAAGCGACCGACTGAGAGGTATCTAGTCCCGATGCCAATCGGATATCTATGTGGCAGTACCAGCTGCCCTGGACATATACAGTAACATTCGTCTGACGGCCTGGCCAGGTCCAGGCCCGTGACAAGAAAGAAAAACAGCCTAACCTAGGCAGTAGTGACAACGGAGCGGTGACTCGCTGATACCCGTCTCTCTATACCCGTTGTCAAGCCACACACATCCCACCATACCATACCATACCATACTTACCACCACCACCACCACCACCACCACCATACTCCCACCATACTATCACCACATTATCACCATACGTACTTACTCTATTGCCACTCTTCCATCACCATCAATCAAAGACTGTCCTCAAGTCCGTGTCCTTTTGAGTCATTGTCGTATGTTGATACTTGATCGTTGATCGCCCTGCCCTGCCCGTACTCGGCCCCGTGCTCGGCCTTCCTCCGTCTCTGACCCGTCTCTGGTCATTGACCAGTACCTCCAAGGCCAAGTCAATTCCCAAAGGTAATTCTTCTCCGTCTCCAGGTAATATTATCATGATCTTCATTATCACCACCTACCCCTTTCACACTATCTACCTACTGGTGATACTAGCCGTGGCTCTCTTTTAACCATCCTCTTGCCTCACCTCCCCAGCATCTACACGTATATCAAAAGAAGCATTCGAAAGCAAATGTGGGCATATATCACAAGACAACGGCAAGTCATTAGCCCAACGATATTAGGCACCTAGTACTCATTCACCCGACACTTCTGTCCTTTTATGCTCTTGACCTCTTCCACAACACAACGGTTTTCCTATGTCTGAAAAAGTTTCCAATGGTTGTTATTTCATGTCCTACTTGACCATGACACCTTAGGCGCATACCAGCGTACGCTAGATATCAAGAGAACTAAGGTCTTGGTATCATCATTCTCTTCATGAATGTCTGCCTGGAAGACATCTTATACTCTCTCGGATACTTGAAGTCTCATCGCCGTCTACGCCTGGTTATCTCCGAGGTCGTCTAAATCCGAGCACGGTCCTTCCTAGATGCTCTTCGCTCATTTTACCCTCATTCTCGTATTTTTGACAATCGCTGAAGCTAACGATAGAGGCAGAGATTTGCGTTCTTGGTAACAGTTCCGGCAGCTTCCTTATCTCTTTTTATCGTGGTCATCGCTCTAAGATCGCTCCACGTACAAACCCGAATGACAGGCGCCATGATGGAGGTCGCGCCGCAGTCCCAGCCACGGCTTACTAAAAACGAACCCTCGTCCACGAGAAGAGCTCTTCCTTCACGTCCCACTATATCCAGAGACCACAGTGGTCGACCCTCTGGTTGTGTCACTTTCAACAGCACGTCACCCGTAGGTTCGACGAGCCCCGCAGCCCAAAGTGTGGGCATATCTTCAGGCGCCCCAAGTCCATCACTGAACGGATCTGAGAGGGTCTATTCGAAGAGCCCTTCTCCATTTGATGTCACTCGACAAGAAGTTCCCACGGCCACAAGCCCTTCCCCAGCCAGCGTCAACCAGAGTGGCCAGGTGTGCAGGTACGTACAATTAACACACCAGTGTCCTGACGACGATAATTAATCGGGAGCAGTAATTGCGGGACCACAAGAACACCGCTTTGGAGACGCTCACCGCAAGGAGCTACAATATGCAACGCCTGCGGATTATACCTAAAGGCACGGAATTCAGCTCGGCCAACTAATCTAAAACGTCCTCCTTCCATAGTGACAACGACGCAAACCAAGATTGGAGATAAAAGCACATCAGCACCATGTTCACAAGGAAATACGGGAAATATGCCAGGCGCTACTTACGTAGCTGCTGACCAGACTCCTTCGGGATCATGTCCAGGCGGTGGGGCATGTAATGGTACTGGTGGTGCCGAAGGTTGCAGTGGTTGCCCTGCCTACAACAACAGAATTGCAAAGCGCGCCCAACTACAAAATCAACTTCCCAATCCCAAGGTGGATAGCACGACCGAGGATGGGCCAACTCCTGTTGATATCAACGCCCAGGAAAGTAAAGGGCACACTCAGAATACCACCGTAGTGATAGCCTGCCAGAACTGTGGGACCACCATAACTCCTCTGTGGCGTCGCGACGAAGCCGGGCACACAATTTGTAACGCATGCGGTAAGTCTAAGTCGGTAAGGGTTTCAAACTCTTCACTAACCTCTCTAGGATTGTATTATAAGCTTCACGGTGTCCATCGACCAGTGACAATGAAAAAGGCTGTAATTAAACGGAGGAAACGAGTGATACCAGCTCAAGAGGAACTATCGGCAGATGTGGAAGACACAATGGTTATAGACTCGGTGGAGCAGCAAAGTCAATATGCGGCGTCCGAAATGGAACGGGGTAGTTTGAATGAAGATGGTTCTGTGAATCTCGGACCACGGCGGAAACCCGATCACCACCTCACACTCCTCCCTGAACCTATACACACGGGCCAAGGATCCACACCGATACCATCAACAGATCCCACAGCATATCACACATCTCAGACTCTACAACCCTTCGGTGGTCGTGACTCGATTAACGATGACAACAGGCTACCACCCTTAGCGTCTATTATGAGCGACCGACAGTCATCTATCTCGCCTGCTTCTTTTCTTGATCTATCGAGTCGGAAACGGTCATTCTCAGCAACAGATTCCGATGTCCCACCGAGCGAGTTCTATCCCGAAAATACCAAGAGACTATCTTCAATCAAATCAATACTAAATCCCACCAGTGGTGCAACATCGAACTACGGCTCGGTAATGGACGATGCTTCCGAAGCGCTACGTCTGCGTTCCCCTGCAAGTACGCTGATGTCAGCCCCAAGCCCCAGCGGGTTCTCGATCACGTCAAGCATGATCCCAAGTATTCGTTCACGAGAGACAACGGTGGAAACCGAAAAATCCAAGGCAGATAGACGTGCAGCTCTACAACACGAAGCAGAACGTATGCGTGAATTACTTGCGGCCAAGGAAAGGGAGTTGGCGGCGCTTGAAGATTAAAAGTCGGCTGTCCTTTCAGTCCACTCCCGGTCGTGTTTTTTGCCCTTGTTTAGCATCATGAATCTCATTGAGAGTATAAGGCACATAAAATTATGGATGATAACAATTGTTTGCATGGCATGTTTACGGAGGCAATCTCTCTTTCATCCACAAGCATCGGCATTGTCAGCGTGGACAGACTATGCATACATTGGCGTGTATAAATTATGTTTGTTTTAAAACTATGGGAGACCTGGTATCTAGATGCCTTGAAATTCACGTTGTGGGACGCAGGAAGCAGGTTTTGTATTAAATTTCTAGTGCTAGTAAAAACAAATAACTAAACTATTTAAATATTTTTTATATATATATTAAATATTTAAGTTTAGTTAATATTTAAATATAATTATATTTTAAATATTTTTTAAAAGTTTTTTATAAAAAATATAAATAAAAATTAATTTTATTAATTATATTAATATATTTAAATAATAAAATTTAATTATTTATATAACTATATTTTTATTTTTATTTTTTAATATTGTTTTTTTAAATAACTAAATAAAAATATTTATATAAGCTATTTATTAAAGCTATAGTTATATAATATAATAAATATAAGATTTAACATGTCCTCCGTGGCGCAATTGGCTAGCGCGTCGTAAGTTTAAATCTAACGCTTTTATTAACTAGTGTTAATTATTTGTAGTGACTGTTAATCAGGAGGTTGAAAGTTCGAGCCTTTCCGGGGGAGATTTCTTTTTTACCCGGTGTTAGCTTCCAAAGTGGGATTGATGTTATATACCTAGGTAAGTATTAAAGACTGGTGACTAGTCGTTATTATAAGGGGTAATATTAATACACTGCCCTTTATATCTGCCTACACCGGGTTAAACATGGTGGGTGATGCTTTTTAAACTATATAGAATAACAACTAGAGGTAAAAAGGCGAATCAATAAAAAAGACTTTAGGCCCGATCAGCGAAAGATCCACCTAAGGTTGCTTATACCTGTTGTGAGAGAACAAATCAGCTAAGAATTGGTTCAGGGGCAGTAGAAGACAACATAGCTATCAAGTGTCGCAACTAGGATAAAGTCGAATGAGAACCACTGTAAGACCTATTAGAGAATCTAGATATGCCGTTCTCCTCGTTTAGAGAGCTGCACTCTATGGGTTAGGGACATCATCTAGAGGCTTTGCAGTCAAGAACCGCCCTATCGAATTGACATGGGTATAAGAGTTGAATACGGGTTGAATACGTACGGCATGCTGAGGCCACGCAAGCTAGGATTTGATTCCCTGCGGCGTCAAATTAATTGCCGATTCAATCTCCTCTGTCTAGGAATTGACGTGGGAGAACATCTGCTCCTCTCCTTTGCGCTTTGATGTCAATTTTGGTGTTCTGTTGAAGGTCTTGTAGTTGATTGACCAATTGACGGTATATGATGAGAACCGTTGTGCATACTATATAGTGCAGAAAGAGTTAGTATACCTGAATAGAGCATGCTTACATACCCCATAAAGTCCTTGTGGACCCAGCACTGAGACAGTTTAAGGTCCCCAACGTTGAGTGCAATAACGAGATAATCTCGCCGTCAGTTTTGAGTTGTACCGAATATATAGTATAAATTTACAGTAAGGGGCCGATACTGGGTGAATGGGAATATGACGACTTAAGAACCCTTCTCATCAAATCGCCAGCTTTCCTAATACTCGTCAAGCAGATTCCTCTACGTTGGTTTCCGATTATCGACTGCCTTCCTTCCCTTGTCTCATTTGAAAATGTCTTTACTCCTAACTCTTCACAGGCTATCGACCACACAACCTCCCAGGCAAACCCTTTACTCCGGGAGCTACGTCATAACTCCTAGTTTACAGATGCGAGTGATAATAGTGCCGTTACACAATACAAAACAGAATCGTAAGTGGAAGAAGAGGTGGGCCCTCCTTGCTCGCGAGGGTATTAGACTTGCTCAGCACCCCAGCCCTGGTCGGCCTCGCGCATGTTGGCAGGTGGCTCGATCGAGGGCACGAATTCCAGAGCAGCATATGCAACGCCTATGAGTCCGATGATGGAGCCAGCAACATAGCGAGTCCAGTGGTGAGAGAGTAGAATGGAGCCGATAAAGATGTAGACTGCAGCTTGTCAGTATGATTCGACTCGCTAATAGGAGGAAAGACCTGTATTGTCTGTCTCGGGGGGGTGTTCGTAGGTGCGAGAGGATTAAATATTAATATACACGTACAAATTCCACGGCCGATGAACGAGAACATAAACGATGCGTAACGCGACACTTGGGGCGGGATCTGGAATTCGAGGAGTCCGACGCAGGCACCGAAGATTATGACATACACGCCAATAACGATCGATTGGCTGATTCCATTGTTGTCAGCTATACTCTCTCTTGTTTTCCGTCTTCTGCCGTTTCGGCTGTACGTGCAGGCGCGCATTCGGGGTGTCGCGATGAATGCAACCAAATGCGCGCGACGACGGGGTAGAAGATTGCGCAAACGTACATGCTAGCGTTGAAGAATTGCGATATACCGCCCAAGATCATAATCACACCTACGACGAGGTTGACGATTCGGCTGCGATGTGAGCGACGTTAGCGCAAATAAGCGATTCAGTTAAATCTCCCCTGACCGCGAGCACTGCGAGGCTACTATCAAACGTGCGATAGGGAGACGATGTAGCATCTCGTAGTAATGAGGTTCGGAAGACGTACAAGGAGTCGGAAAAATCCATTTTTGTTCTGCCTCGTATAACCTTTGTCTTCTCGTTCAAAGTCGATGTGATGTCGTGGTTGTTGAGGTTCTAGCTGTGTCGACCGTGTAGTATACCTAGATGAAATGCAGTAATACTCCTAGTCTGGATCGCGCAAGAGATGTCTTCTGGTTGAAATAGATGACTTTCGCTTCCTTCCCGGCCTTGTAGATTACGCGTGTAGTACACGATGACGACGATGATTTGTGGTTGATTAGGCAGATACGTTTTGGGAGCTGGTTGTTCGTTGAAAGTGAGTGCATGAAAGAGGCTAGCTGCAAATATACATTCAAGCTCTGGCAAAAGCTCTCCTAATCTGCGACAGGGGTGATTAGCGTATGTACGCTTGTCGTCATCTCCGCAGCTCTGACTTTCGGGACTGCCTACATGGGCTGCCAGATGGCCACACCTGCAGTCGATACAGTAGGTACTAACTTACAGGTAGGTACCTGTGTAGGTATATTCAATCGCGAATAATTTCATCCTCGGCTTTTTCCCCCTTTATCCTCTACCTACTCGAACAAATGTCCACATCACAGCTTTTCTAACCTCCACGCGACCCACGTAGAAACAACTCCTTTGTTCGATCATTATCGACAGCCTTATTCACTGACTGTGCTAGCACCCATCGCACAGTCACATTGTCATTACCCCTCGTTTCCTCTACACTACTTTATGCAACTAGAGCTTCCAAAGACCCCCGAACAGACTCAACCACGAAACGTCTCCCAATCCCCTCACTCCTCCGATCAATATGGCCCCCAGCGCTATGATGCGAGTGGCTCGACCCGCAGCCCTCGGCAACAGCCAGAGCGCAGCGTGTCGCCATCGCAGTCTGTCGGCGATGCCAGCGATGCCAGTGATGCCAGCGATGCCAGTGATGCCAGCGATGCCAGCGACACCTACTCGCTCGGCGCCTTCGACCACGGCGTCCACCCGAATTGTCTCGATGAGCGACTGCGTCGACTGAATGTCCGCGATCAGTCACCTTCTGATGAACGGCCTCCGCCCGCCGGCTACCGCATTGCTGAGTATGAGAATGCATTGACACCCTCTGTTCCTAGACAAGCCCTGGGCTTCAAGGTCATTAAGCGCGCCGACAACGCGACCGCTCGTGCCAATCTTGATGACTTCCCAAACGGTATGCACTCGTTTGTAGCCCTCGCAGCCGCCATCATTCTAACTGGGACGATAGAAATCCTGACGCATATACTCTCTCATTTGCATCCCGACTCACACGCCTCCATAGCGTTAGTGTCCAAACGCTTCTACTCCCTGATCACTACCCCTCATGCATGGCGCATGGCTTTTCAGCGCTTCTTCCCTGGCCAGGATGCTTTAATTGCTACGAATAAACCACATGGTGTCTCGTGGGGCGAAGAGGATGACGATACCGTCCGGTCTAAAGTCCGCGTTTTTGTCCGCCTGACTCCGCACGCCTCTTGGCGCAGCGAATACCTTATGAGAACCCGCCTTCTCCGCAGCCTTTCCAGAGGAAAACCCGGGGCTAATTCGGGAGGGGTCGGTACATCCACGCGTGCCGCCCATACTGGCAAGAAAGCCACTGCTGTTTTGACCTACAACACCAAATTGCCTTCTATCGTGACTCATCTCCATGCTACGTTTAAGCCTAATGGCAAGAAACCCCCGCGAGTTATCCATGGCGGCGCCGACTTGGGCGTTGTTAGTGCAAGTGATCCCTCGGTCGGAAAGGTCGAGAAGTGGGGCTTAGATGACCCTTTTGTCTTTGCACAGTTGGATGAGGTGATGCCGCAGCTTATCCCTTATGGCCTGGGAGAGGGTCCTGCCGCCATGCCTAACGTCATGGATGTAAGCCAGCCTTACGGTCTCGTTGGCGGTGAAGCCTTCCCAGGCGGTCGCGTATTCTTCCGCCCCACTGGAGAGTATAGAGGGAAATACCTTGGCCAAGGAACTGGCTTAATTGAGGCTCATCCCGATATCCCCAAGATCCCGGAGATATCAGAGGGCATATGCTCCGTATGGATTGCCAAGTCGTCTTCCGTGCCTACTGTTACCCAGTCTATGGTCGGGATCATGACTGGATCATCTTTGGGGGTTGTGACTACATATGCTCTTAGCTATGATCCCGCTGGTCCACGATACAGTCCTGGTGAAATGAGCGCTCGCTGGGTGCTAAGCCCTGGTGTACCTATCATCGCACTCAAGATTGATGATAGTTATAGTCAGAAAAGGAAAGCTATGAATCGTGTTTGGGCAGTGGCTCTCAATGCCTTGGGTGAAATCTACTACTTAACCCAACCGCCAAGTCCTCCCCCAAGTAAGACTAAGGCCGACGATAGTATCAAACTTGCTTGGCATACTGGTCGTTCGACTTATTGGCATCTTGTGGAAGCTACCAGGCGAGAGGCGCGTCCTGATGACTCGGGAAGAAACGCGGTCCGCGGTAGCTATTCTCCGAGGTCGCCGTCTAACGCCGTGAGCTTGAAGAGAGACGAAATGATTGCTGAGGCGCGAGAGATCGAGAAGTTTCTTCGTTATAAGCCTGGGCATTTTCGAAAAGTTTGCTATGGTTGGGACATGCGTCGAAGACTCGAGGTCGACTTCGCTAGCGACGACGAATTAAGTGCAGGAGAAAGCGTCTTTATTATTGGTTGTGCATTGAATGATGATGAAACCTGGAGTCTAAGACGCTTCACGCGAAGTATTACAAATCAACCCCCACTCAGTGTAACGCCTCCGCAAGTTGAAGGGTCCTCGCCAGAAACAGCACCACGTCAATCTATATTTGGTGGTAGCGGTGTTACGCCCATCTCCCCAGGTCATTCCAGTCCTCTGCTCAAGCAAGTCTTGTCCCCTGGTAAACAGTCACCTCCGCCCTCGCCGAATTCTACTACCCCACAACGGCTAGACGACTGGGTCGAGACTCTATTCTGCTCGAAGGAGGCTGGCAATGTTGCGATCACCGCAAGCGCTATTGATACGTCCTTCATGTCATTGGTTACATCATTCGAAGATCCCCTGAAGGATATTTCCAATTCCTCAGCTAGCGGTTCTGTGACCCCATCTGGACAATCACCATCAGATATACCCGGCCGGAGGGCAAGGCTGATTGGGCTGGGTACCAACACGGGGAAGGTCTTAGTCTGGAACATGCGAGCCGGACGTACAGGCGATGGTATTTTCCCAATCCGTGTTATTCAGACAGAATCGCCCGACGTATCGTGCTTAGCTCTCTCGGCTCTCTACTTAGTCCATGGCGGCAGCGACGGACTGGTTCAGGCCTGGGACCCCCTGGCTTCGACCTTGGACCCGATTCGTACACTGAATTCCCGTTCTCCCGGTCGCATGCCTCGCCACCTCCTTGCTTTGAATCCAACCTTTGGTGATGCGAGCTTCTCTGCCGTTGGTGCCATTTATCTAGACCCGGACCCCACTATCCTTCACGGGATTGTGGCTTTCGGTACCTTTGTGCGATATTGGGCTTATAGTTCTTCTAAACAAGCCACCGGCCGTAAACGGAAATTACGGCATTCTGACGTCCATGGTCCCCTGACTGGGCGGCGTCACGGTGGGGGTGTCAAAGGTTACATTGCTGCCGAGGCTGAAGAACTTCGCGATGAGCAGCGTCACAAGGCACGAGAGCAGGCTCGCCTTCGATCTCGCTTTGGAGTAGGCATGAACAACTTGAGTGAAGAGGAAGCTCTTCAGTATGCAGAAATGATGTCCCAAGAGTCATTCTTGTTAGACGAGCAACGGCGAATAAGTACCAGCGACACTGGCTCGGCTGCGGACCTCGATACAACGTCTATAGCTGGAAGCATGGATACCATCACCCCCGATCCCAGCGTCACGGATACAAGCCCACCTACTGGAAACACGAGCACTACCGTTGAGAGTATCAGCGAGAACGAGTACGAACTTCAAATTCAAACTGCTATTCGTTTATCGCTCCTGGAGGGCGTTAATGACCTTGGTCGCTCTCCCAAGGGCAATAGTTCGGGCGAATTTGATGGGCCTATCACTTTCAAAGAAAAGAAGGGCAAGCGTTCCTCTTCTAGCTCGCCGTCGTCGAGCCACACACCGATGGTGAAACAGGCCGGATCATCTTCGAGGGCGGTGGTTATCCCTCCAGTTGCCGATGATGATTTAGAACTAGCATTGCAACTTAGTCTTGCTGAGGAGGAGAGTAGAAAGACAATGGCTGCCTTGGAGACCAGCGAAGACGAATTTCCTCCGCTTGGTGGAGATAGATGGGGAAAAGGGAAAGGAAAGGCGATGTGAACATTGCTGTGAAGACGGGAAAGAAAGGTTTGTGGACATTGGCTTCACTTCTTGTACAACTCGTTTATTCGATTCCACCCTCGAGGCATAATTATTTTACTCGGAGCTTTGTAATTCAATTTAAAGTTTAACCTGATTAAAGGTGTTGTTACAGTCAAAATAAACAGCAAGGTTTGCTAGAGTTCGACCATAATAATAGCCAGTCAGAAAATCTTTCTCTCTCAGTCAAAAAAGTAACTGGTTCGGGTAGCCACGAAACTATATATTATAAGATTATAAGCTATGGGTCAGCCGACAACACGCTCCTGCGAATACTACTACTCTCATTGACCATAGCTATCGCCAATAAGCGAAACCATATCCTCAGCGAGGATAATATCTGTCTTTTGCGGATTACGAAGCTATTGTTCGCCTTAAATACGACGAGAATAAAAGATATCGAGACTCAGGATAAGAGTGACGACCTAGAATGCTTCTGTTTACAGTATGCATGAGCAGCCCAGGTATAGTAGTCTAAGAAGCTTCATCAAGCCCGTTTTGGGTCCCCTAGATAAGCTAGAGACTCCAGTTGCGATTTAGAAGCGGAACTTGAGGCCACGTGACAGAGCTCTAGTCGAGGCTCCAGAACAGAGTCCCGAGCATAGATAGATAGGACTAACGACACTATTAGTCCTATTAATTTTCGGTCCTATCTAGTCATCAGAATAAACAAGGACTAGACTAGGATCTATAGATAAGATGCTGTGCTCGAAAGATGTCAATTGTTATAGTAATGAGAGCATTTGTCGTTAACTAGTCCCAATCTCCCGGGGGACGTTTCCTGCCGGCTTTGTCATCAATGTGAAAAAAGCCCAGTCGCTTAATACCGGATATCGCGCATCTGCAGGTCGCGATGCCTGTCGAAGGATGATGCCAACTGGACCACGTTTTCCAGTAGCTACACAACGGCCTACCTCAAGGAGATGAACTTGTATCGGGCCAGGGCTAGTTTGTTGTGATGATGCCAAGAATTCCGGCTCGATGGCATCCGGGCAAGGTTTGGTAATGACTAAATTGCAACCAAACTCCTCGGATAGCGATCTTTCAAGCCGAAATTCTGTCCCTTTCCCAGAGACAGTCCCGTAGTAGAGGGCCTTCCTCGCCTTCCCATGAACGGTGACGTATCCGCGCTTCACCGCGCCATGGCGAGCCTTAGCCTCGGTGAGCTCAACACCCACATCCAAAAGAATTAGCCTTGTATCATTCCTTGCTGCCCTGGCGTAGACAAAGTTGGCAAGGCCAAGGCATAAAGCTCACAACCAAGATGGAGAAAGATATTCTTTCAGCCGGTGGCCGAGTTGCAGAACCCCGTCTACTTTCGAAATTCCCGGGATGGACATAATGTGCCACAGAAGACTATTAAGGAGGGGTTTTCCCGATGTCCTGCTAAGTAATCATTTTGGATGATGGTGTCCCACGCTTCTGCTATTCATGAAGCAGCCCACTAGAAAGAACTCGCGGGGTCAGCTATTGGCATCCCGAGTTTAGTTTATGGGTATTTTAGAAGTTTTAGGATATTATTTTGGCCTAGAACGGGACGTTGATGCTCGAAAAGTTAAACGAACAAGAAGTTAATTATCTCAGGGAAATACCCACAGGGCGGTCTTTAGCATACGTCAGTGTTCAGCTCGTATAAGTCGGTATGAAAGACTTCCAGTGTCCAAACCCAATTTCTTGGCGTTCAGGGGACGGCATTCCCATCTTCGCATACTCACTGATAGGTCTTCGGTATCTGGACGCGTCCGGCTATTTTCTAATATTGAGTCGTCTAGGTTGTAGCCCCTTTTCCACCAATCAGCGAAGCCCCGTTGCATTTTCGAAGTTGGAATATAAGGTTAATATGCAGTATCTCTTATTGCATTAAGGAACCGAGTCCACGTATAGTGTGGTAAGGTGGTACCTTTGGCCGGAGGTATTCTGCATTACGAAGTAATAAGGACAGGAAACCTAACGTTAACGTTAGACAAACCAGAACAACAAACAAAGGAGAAAGACTATAAGAAGGTTTGGGGAGGGAGAATCTTTTGGGTTAGTTTTACCTGAATAGGCTAATCATATACCTTGCAATTCTAAGAGCTCTGATTGGCTGCAGGGCCTCCGTTTTCTACTTTTGATAAGGACCTCACTTAGCCATAGGCCTAGCCATAGACTTAGCTGTTAGACTTCTTCTATTACGCCCTCGCCACGTGTTATTTTATATTATTTAATATATACTCAAGCGTAAGTTAAAAACACCAAATGCACCACTTTTAAAATTTAAAAATAACATAATAACTTTACCAGACCTAACTAGTTTACGTACGGCACACGCTACGTAGTTGCTTAGGTGTATGTGGTATTAACATTTGCGTAGTATTGCGCTTAGCGCAGCCTTAAACCATATGTTAAAAACAAAGGAATTTGTGAAAACAGCTAGGTATCACTGTGACATAGATTTTCCTCCCACAAACTGCGCAAAACAATGCTCCCTTGCCCATATATCACTTTAAAAAAAAGAAATGTTGGGCATAACTGCCTGCTCTGCCTTATCACCTCGTCTTCGTCACCCTTAATTGGCCTCTCCAGTCTCCGTCATAAGCTGCTCACCCTCATCCAGCAGCTCTGTCACTTTCTTCAAATTCTGGATCAAACTTCGGCCTAGGCCAACGAGCAGTAGCTTCTCTGCATTGGCTGGGAGACCTAGATACGTCGGTGGTTCGCGTTCTGGGAGCTTTTGAATCCAGCCTATAAATTCTTGTAGCGATGTACCTGAGGGGACCACCAAGCTTGTCTCTTGGCCGTCCTTCTCAGACCCTTCTACTAGCTTGTGCCCGATATCATAGGCAGACGGCGTCAGGATTTTGTTTACCAGAGAAGTCAGCTGGTTGAAATCGCCCTCGTCGTCGATCTTGCCGCCATATGTCTCGCGAACTAAGTAGCAGATCATTTCCCATGGTATGTTTTGGGGCGCTATGTTCGAGCGATTCTGCGCGACAATATCGAGCCATGTGTCGATAATGAAAGCTGAGCATTCATACTGGTTATACTGTTAGAGGCGGCTCTATATAAAAGATAATTGGGTAACTTACATCACTATCATTGAACTCCCAGAAGCCCTTCCATCCTAGATTGGGCGTGTATCGTAGTCGTTCCTGAACTACAGCGTGCAGGAATGAGAGAAGTAGATATAGCCTAGTACGTTCAACAGGGCTCTTGGTCGCTCGGGTTGCTAGTGAAGACATTGAATCCTTCATGTTGGCTCTAACACCGGCTGGCTGCTCATACATGAGGACACGAGAGGCACGGAGTAAGTTGACAGGGATCTTAGGACTAGATTCCATAGATAGAAACAATCTGAAATCAGAGTGGGGATTGAGAGATTCCATGCGCTTTTCTAGAGACTGGAGCCAGGTGGGTGCAAGATGAACGTTCTTGATGAGAACCCAGTTTCCTACTTGCGCTGCATTACTGATGGCCTTATCAGCGCTGGCAATACTTTCATTCGACCCCATAGCGATGTTGGTGCACCTAGTACGCATTCGTTCTACCAGATTGTCAACTTTATAGCTGGCATCGAAACCAGGACTGGAGACGAGTGAAATCGGGTGGGTTGATGACACTTGTTCCACGGTTCCCTTCAAGTCTTCCACAATGTCGAATAGTTCAGGTCCAAAAACCGACGTAACAAAGCGTTCAGCGGCGGGAACAAAGCGGTCAAGACGGAACATCCTCACTAAGAGGAGTGACAATAGTCCCTGATCGAATAACTCACAGTCTGCTGGCCAAATTTGGGGAATGAAGTTCTCTGCAAACTCTTCGGAAAAGAACTTTTCCCGAGCATCTGCTGAGATTAAGTCAAGCTTGTCTTTTAATACATTGAGCCTCTTCGCTTGGACAAACGTGTTCTCTCTCACACTAATGTCAGTTGATAAATCTTTGCCTTCAATCCTATGATCGAGAATAACATCGATGAGACCCTTGTCCATTTTGTATGGGGACGCTTGTGCAAGCAGCATGGCTAAAGTAATCCGGTCTTTCTGGATTAAACCAAGTGCAGTTCTCTTGAAAGTAGTCACGAAAAGATCTCGAATAATAATATCTCTACGAACATTGTGGTTGGTCTCGTTCGTAAGATTCTTGTTGCCGTGGAGGACTGAATGAAAAATATTCAGGAAGTATTGCAGGGAGAATTGATAGAAGTGGTTGAGATAATGAAGTTGCTCGAGAACGGCGAACACAGCACTGCAGGATCGTGCAATAATGCTGTACTGCTGCGTGATCTCGTCCACCTCAGCCATTACGCCTTCAGTATTGCTCATCTTGGCAGTGATTTCCCCGGCTTCAGTTTTCAGAGTCTCTAGCGTCTCAATGACATTGTCATCATCGAGTATGTTGCCGCGCGATTCGTTTAGGGCTTGGAGGAGTCGTTTTTCTAATTGCCGAAGATGCACCTTGAATTCACCTTGTAGTTTGATAAGGTTGGACCTTCTCTCGTCGACATCTGGTCTCTCAGACTTCAGAACGTCATTAAGGGACTGGGTCTGAAGACTGCTCTGAGTTACGGTGAAATTCACGAACGTTGTTCGGCTGCAAATGTCTGGTGGAAATGTAGCAGAAGGATCGCGTGTGGATAGATATATTTTGAACGCGGGAGAGAAATCAATTTGTTGCTTGCCGAGCTGGATGAGCACGCGACCTCCAGTCTTTTGATATTCCTTATTGAGCACGTGATTGAGTATGGGATCCAAGTGCTCTGCATCTTGAATGAGAATTGGGTTACCAAACCGCAGCGCACTTTCAAGTTGCTTAGTGAATGAGTCATCTAAGAAACTAGTGACGGTCAGGCGGCGGTCTTGGCATTCTCGCTGTAGGAATTCAGTTACCCTGCCGGATGGATCAATGATGAGCGGATATCTATTAAAACGCTTGAGAATAATAGCATTCTCCGTACAAAGATCATCCACTGGCAAAGTATTTTCTTGCCAAGAGAGTCGCTCATCCGCAGTAGATAAGTATTCCGTCATGGGGTTATGAGGCTTGAAGCTCACGCCTGAGAGATGAAGTTGGTGTAGCCAGTCTTCCATCATGGATTTGCGGAAGGTCTGGTCATATAGACCGCTATAAGCAAGGAACGCAGCAGCGACTAAAACATCGCCGACTAATGTGCTGATCTGGGTTTCAAATGATTTGCTGCCTTCTTCCCATCGAGTTCTTTCCGAAGACAAACTATCCAGTAATCGTACACTTCGGTCGACTTTGAATTGTACGCGAGACATTTCAGTTTTGATGGCCTGGGTTTCACTGATGAGGGCGGCGTATTCTGTCTTGTACGTAGCGATGCTCTCTTCTAGGCTGGTAATTGTGTTTTCCACCGCCTTTGCCTCGGCCTTCGTCTGAAGGGCTTGGTCCTCAAGCTGTTCGACTTCTTCCCGCAATGGCCCAACGCGGTCGAGAATCTCAGAGTAGTTGACTTGTGCTTCTACCCATTGAACCAAAGGGCCGCAAGCCTTACTGGCGCGATTGACCTTCTCGTACGTGAACTCTGAATTATTCAAGTAGCCGTTTCGCATTTTTGTCCTCATAGACTTAGTCATCTGCTTCTCGTTGTCAAAATTGACGATGCTTGCAATAAAATCATCTCGTCGAACGATAGCTTGAATGCTCTTCCAATCGGCTATCTTGTGCCCTAGCAAGGTGCAAACAGATTCCATGGCAAGTTTTACACCCTGAGGGGGCGAACCCATAGATCGAACTTCTGTCAAATGTTGGCGCTTAATGTTGCTAACACTAGCTTTAGCTTCTTCGACAGCTGGTTCTGCTCTTGCAAGGTCATTTAGTACAACCTCTTTTCGGGATGCCACTTCTGCCTCTTGTTTTTCGAGGTCTGCTTGGATTTGTAGGGATATATTCTTGCGTTGCTCAGCCTCGCGCTGATCGGCAACCATACGTTGAAGCTTCTCGTTGGCCTCTGCGTCCTTTGCCTCCAGTTGCGTTTTCTTCTCAGCAAGGCTGACTCGTAAGTCGCGAACTTTCTCGACTGTATCTCTAAGCTTGTCCAGGCCGACATTAAGATGTCGCTGCTGCTCCTCGAGGTCTTCTCGCTTCTCGTTGTAAAGTTTGACGTACTGTGCAAGGAAATCGAGGAAGTGACGTGGGGTGAGAAAGGTAACCTTGCCTTGTTGCTTCTGAAGCTTGCTATTGAATCGCTGCAGAGAGTAATGGATATATACCATAGAATTGACGATGGTTTCTCTGTGTGAGGGTGGGAGATTGAGACCACGATAAGCAACTGGAATACTATCAGGAGCCACAAAATTTGGTTTGTCCAAGTCAACGGAGTGTGTTAATTCGTTGGCCACCTGGAAGAGTGCTTGATCGGACCAGTCACCGAACCAATTCAATACGCATCGGTTGAAAAGAGCTGGGCTGGTGGCCGCTTTTGAGGACAATCCGTCTTCGGGAGGGTTCATTGTAAAAACCACGTGCAAATTCTTGACAATTTGCTGTGTGAACCACTTGTATAGCTCTTCTTGAGAATCTAACAGCAGCCCTTGTCGTTGAGCGCCTTCCTTACAAGCCGTCATCAGTGCAGCAAAGTCATCTCCTTCAAAAAGACCAGGAACTTCAGCATTGGCGAGCAGTGTGTTCATCCGTTCCAAGAAGCCTGAGTCCAGAACATTGGACTCGTCCATGATAAAGCAAATCTTTTCACCCTTACAACCGCAGCGGCGCAGCACCTCTCGGAGATCGTCATCGAAATCTTCTGCTGAGTATTTACTATGCACTTTGATTTGGAAAACTTTGAGACCGTTCATCCAGGCTACAAATCTCGATAACGTTGTTTTTCCACTTCCACTAACACCAATCAAGATTAGGTGCCCTTGAGGTTGACGGAATACACGATCAATGCGCAATACGTGCTCAAGAACATCGTTAAAGAGGATGAGAGGAACATCGACCTCCTCTTCGCAGAAGGTTTTGAGACGAGCTTTGACGAAATCACGAAGCTGCTCACGATCTACAGGGACATAATTTTTCGACAGCCAGTTCGAGAACAAAATGGGGCCACCCAACGCCTTAGATTCGTCAATAGTTGGGAAATATTCCAACGCAATTCTGTGAACGGCTTGTTCTGTCCACTGCCGTTCTTCCTCGGCAACCAGACGGTCTTGGAAAAGCCGAAGAGCCTCGTGGGCCCATATTCTGATGAGTCCTTCAACAGAGAGAGTTTCAAGAGGACGAATAGCTTCATACACACCACGAACCCACCGCGTTAGCTCACGGGGACTGTAGACGTAATGAGGCTGGATTTTGGGCGTAAAGCGCTGTTGGGACTCGAGATAGAAGCGAACCATAGCTTGCGTAAGTGCCTCAGAGTATCCTCGTAGCGTAGGGATTATCTTGAGGACTGCTAAGTTGAAAGTACCATAGATTTGTAGCAGAGAGAGTTCACCAGGATAATCGACCATGATAAGTGGAGCATGGCGAAGGAAACGAGCACCCATGGGCGTACGTCCGGCATCAGTTGGAGGATTACAAGCTCCCACAAATTGTATTCTATCGAGAGTGACCCATGCCTTGTCAGATGTACGCCAGAAGCCGTTGTGTTCAACTAGTTGTCGAAGGAATGAGATAGCTCGTTGGGTGCCATACTTGTCTGGAGCTGGAAGGTTGATCTCATCGCAGAAGATGACTAGCCAGCGACCAATTTGAGTTGGGGACAAGATAACTCCATTGAGGGTCTTCTTGTACTCGCAATACTGCTCGAACGTCTTGATTAAAAGATCCGGGGTTGTAGCGCTAGAGAAATTAAGACCTACGACTTCCATATTGGGAAGCTTGCGAAGAGCGCTGAAGAGAGTCATAGTTTTGCCTGAACCGGGAGGACCACACAAGAGGAGTGGCTTATGTTCCGCAAGCCATGAGTAAAGTACGTCCTCGTGACGTACCGTATCCAAGGTAGGAATAACCACATCGGTCTGGGTGATTGAGTGCGTATTGACTTCGATTGCTGGGACCTGGTTCTGCCATGGTGTCCACTCAGCTTGGGGCAGACACACATCAAAATCAATGAGAGAGCTGGTCCCATCTAGTGGAGGGGATCCAAAGCTTGCGAGAGCTCCAATCTTATCGCCGAAGGTCTTACGGTCGTTAAGTGGGCAATCACCCGTCAGGGCCCAAACCAGGGCGAGTAGAAGCTTCTTGGCTACGTAGACTTCGATTTGCTCAGGATCTAAGGGGAAGTCGACATGCGACGCATTGTATTCAATCATATCTCTAACCGACTTGTTCAGCAATGAGAATAGAGTTGTCAGAACACGAGCAACGGTGAACTCCATGATATGGTTGAATGCCTCAGCTTCTTTAAGAGCGTCGATGATGAAATCATCAGTCGTCAAGTAGGCATTCAATAAATCAGCAACCTGGCTCTGGATTTGCAGGGTCTTAGCCGGACTTTGGCCTGCTGCAGCAGTGTCCTCGTCCAAATCTTCGAAGGGCACAGATTTTAGAGTGTTAAGATAATGGGCAACAAGCATACTAGGTGTGACAGTATCTTCGCTATACCACACCATGCCACACCGACTGACAGTAGCTAGTGTTGCATATTTCAGTGTCTCTACTTCGAACATAATACGGACATTGGGTGGTAAGTTGAGACGTTCGCCGTTGGGAAGCGTAAGAAGCTTGTTGTCGTCTAACACACTGTTCAAATTTTCAACCCACTCTGGATCAACATCACCATCGAAGACGATCCAATGTCGTTTAGAATCCTCTCCACGAAGATTGTCGACGATCTTGCGTAATATACTTGTGAATAATCCATCGGTCCACTCTCTAGTAGTTGAGTCGAGATTGCCATAAAGAGCTTCCTTCGACATGACCTTGGAATCGATAACGTGAGAAACGCCCTCGACGCCTTCGACTTGCTGCATTGCGTCTAGCAGCAACCTCCAAGCAGCAGACTTGCCGGTTCCAGAACTGCCGACCATCATGACACCGTGATGGATATTTTGGATCTGATAGAGCTGGAGAACCTTCGTCATCCAAGTATCATTGACTACGAGATGTCTTTCTGACGCAATGCGGCGGATAGCTTGCTCGAGTTGTGCCAGGTTAGCTGGCACGTACTGGACACCAGGGAAGCAGTCTGCCTCTATATGGGTCATAATATCGACGTCGTTCCGGATTAGCTTAGGTGCAATAGTTTCTCTGATGCTCTGAACGATGATTTCAGGTTCCACAACATCTTCCCTACCAATGACAGTATCGTTGTCTACAAGGCGGGCGCGCTTGAGACCACCTGAGCTTACAAGCACACTTTTCAGAGCGCGGAGTCCGAAATCATAGTGGGCTTGCTTGGATAGTTTTGCCGAACATTGATCAAAGAAAGGCACAGTCTGTTTCGATAACTGCTTAGCTTGGTTAAAACCTTGAGAATAAAGCATGACTTCTGCGATCAGTTCCTTGTCAGGCTTAGACATGGCCACGCTACGGAACAGCTTTTTAAGATTGTCAGGCAGATTGGACCGACCGGCATAGCCAGGATTCATGGTGATGAAAATGCCCGTATTTGCGTTGACACGGAGCTGGCGTCCGACCAATTCAATCTGAGCTGTATCATCTTCAGCTCCTTGCTTCAGACCAAGTTGAATATTTTGGATTTGTTGTGACACGGCAGAGAGAATTCTCTCTTCTAGTCGGTTGAATTCATCGAAACAACCCCACGCACCCACTTGGCAGATACCCAAGAAGATGCGACCCATGGCCTGGAAGTCGAAGGTATCATCACAACAGAATACGAGAGTAAAACGACCAAGCTGAACACCCAGTGCTTTGACCGACTCCGTCTTCCCGGTACCAGCTGGACCATATGGCGAACCGCCAAGCCTCTGCTCGAGAGCTTGGGTAAGCGTGCCAAAGCAACGGTCCGTAAGGGGTGTTCTTACGAGACGGTCAGGGACACCAAGGTACTCAAAGCCGTAGTTGAGCTTCGCGTTGGCCATCTTGATATGCAGACGGTTCATGAAGTCTCCCTCCGGTACATAGACGTACCGCATTTGCAGCAGCCACAGATAGTGAGTCGTTGAAGTGGCATTCAGCCCGACGAGCTTCTCAATTACATCACGCTGATGAACACACTCAGTAATAAGAGCTTCACACTTCTTTCGCTGAATGATTTCGAGATCACCCAGGACGGTTTCTGCTAGCAATCTAAGAATCTGAACTTCTCGGTCGAATAGAGACTGCAGACCGCTGCCCCCGGCGGCTAATGTGACCTCAACTGCTGTAGTCCACACGACTTGCGTGGCAAGCACCACGATTTGACTCGGGTATGCACTCATGAACTCATTAATTGCTGCATGATCGATGCTACCAGACTCGAAAATCGGCGTGTATGCCTCGACAGCCTCGGCTAAGAGTTCAGCAAGAGAATATTTCATGCCATTTTCAAGCAAAGCTAGCCAGTCGTTGATTTTCGGTACCTTGGCAAGCGATATTTCTTTCTTGAGACGCACAACCTCGCCTTCCTTCGACGTAAATCCGGAAATAATAGATTCTTCGTCCATAACGAGACCTGTGAGACCGGCAAACATCTTCTTGAAGTGTTTAGCGATGCGCAACGTGTCGTTGCTATTGCCAATCATTTCTAGGAGGTCTTCATCACCAACAAAATAGAAACGTGGGAAAGAGACACGTTCCTTTTCGAGATACTCACCAAGAGCTTTTTGGATCTTGTTCAACAAGTCAGCTAGACGCTCTAATGATTTCTGCACGCCCGTAATGCTTAACACATCCATAACCATCGGTTGTTTGTAGACTTTCTTCATCACCGTCATGAATTCGCTATTGATGTTTTGAAATCTCGAGGATTCGATAGGCAATAGGTGTTTGATATCAGCATTACCAGTAAAGACACCCTCTAGGTAAACCCATTGACGTTGCACATCGATCCAGACGTCAAACAATACATGCACACGATTTAATTTGTCCTCCCAAGAGGAGGCTTCCTCTTCGAACTCTTTGTAGTATGGCGAGTGTTTCATCGCCTGGAGCGAGTTCAAATTCTCACTGCACTTCGCGAACAGGTCATCCCAGCCACGGATGAGACGGCATTTGTTTTGGTAAGCAACTAGATCAAGCTGGTAGTTGTTCCAAGTTTCCTTGACTTGTTTCAAAAACTCTTCAAGTGCCATTTCACCTTGTGCTTGTGTGATAATGTCTCGGACAATGACCTCAGTAGCAACCAAGTTCAGATCCCAGACGTCTCCAAGAGTCATCGAGACAGGGGAATAACGCCGCCCAGGTTTTATGTCTTTCCAGATTTTAGTCCAATGGCGATCTCGAATGGCCTCTGACTTCAAGTCGCCCAAAAGGCTGTTTACCTTCAAGTGCTGGCGAAGGATGTTCTGGATGTGCTCGAACGCGGCATATTGGCGCATTCTGCTAGGCATCTCCTTCGTCATCTTAATAAGACCATCAATAGAACCACGAATCTTCCTGGGCTGGACACTATTCCAAAGAGTCTCTCGCAGTTCGTTAAGACTCTTCCAGATAGTGGAAAGCGCAGCCCATACAGACTTGAAGTCGTGGACTTCTTCTAAAATCATGGCTAGGGACAACTCGGGACTTGGGGGGAGATCGAGGGCTTCCTTCGCTTTAGAAACCATCTCAAAATCTGCCTGAAGTTTCGTGATTTGAGACTCGAAGGAAACGAGTGTGGCGGACGCAGCATCGGGCGCGATTGTGCCCGACACAGGCTTTTCGCTATTCCATTGACCACCAATTTCAGCGATCTTCTCCATCACTACCTGATCTTCAGCCAAAATCTTTGCCTTAAGAGCATCTGTTTGGTCTTGAACCAGCTTGGCCTTCTTGGCAAGAATCTCGTTGAGAGCGTCCCATTGTGAGTCGACTTGTTGAACATCGACCCAGTCATTGGGCAAGTTATATCTATTTCGAACCAACGTGGACTGTCCCTGGCGAAAAGTCTCGACCTCTGGCGCCCAAGCCTTGACTCGCCGCTTGCAAGCTTGCACAATGGTAATAAATTGCACAGCTTGTGCAGTCGAAGTAGCTTCCAGGCTCTGCGTCTCTAAATCTCGTCGAGCCTTCTCGATCTCGGCATGCACTTCTCGCATGCGAGTGCCAAGACGCCCAGCGAACTTAAGAAGGATCTCATGTTGCCACTGGTCGTACTTGGCATTGACCTTATCCTGGACTTGCCCGTAATCAATAGTAATATGACCAAAAGTGCGACTGACTTCGGATGTGTCAAAAGTTGCACGAGATTTCCGAATCTCTTGCAATAACTGCAGCCACTTCGAGAGCTCGTCGCCCAAAAGTTCATAGACTTGTTCAGACTGTAAATCCCAAAGCGACTGGAATTGGAGCCACTTGTCGATATATTCACTAATCCCCTGCAGCTTAGTCTCAATAGATGTATAGGCCCTGCCAAGTATATCAGTGCAGTCACTTGGCAGATCATTGAAACGGGCTTCTTCAAGCACAACAGTGCTCAACGTCAGACTCATTTGATACCTTGATGCCTTGATCTTAGGTAGGTTGCATACGATGCCAATATAATCGTGCAGTTGCACGAACCAACTAGCTCTGGCGTGTTCCAGGGGAGGATCTAGGTATATGACTTGGTTACGCATCGTGATCTCATGGATCAAGGGCGTCATTCTGGGCTCATCTGACTCGAGCGGGTCTCCCGAAGGGGCTAGCTGCTTTCGGCGATGGGCTTCGATCTGCTTAATAGGCGTGTCGTCCTGGAATGCTTGAATCCAGCTGGAGATAGCGTGCTGTAGGCGAGCGAGAAGCGTCCGTTTAATCCGTTCGTTCATCCTCTCGACCCAGAACCCTAAATTGACATACTGCTCCAGATTCAACTGATCCACGGCAGCTTGGATAGTTTGCAACCGAGCTTCGAATTCCGATGCTTCATATGAGCAAGTGGCTAACTCGGCCAAGGCTTTCTGAACATTTACGTGGATGTTTACAAGGGTCACAGTTTTGGACTGGAGTAAAGAGGCGGCTGCCGCAAACTCCCGAACAAACAGAACGTGCTTGCTTTCCGTTCCTCGACCACCCGCATGTTCGAGAGTCCCATTTGGAAGCAATGCTGGCTTCTGGTACGCCTCCCAAGTATTAACAAATGTTTCCCATTTGAGAGGAATGCCTTTGGCAATGAGAACGTGAACCTCATTCTGGTAACCACTGAGGAGAATGGAAACCTCTGACATGTCTGAGATTTGTCGTGTTGTCTGAGCAAATGTTCTTACGCTCTCCATCAAACTAACAGCATAGGGATAGACTCGCTTGGCCTCTTTCGCGACGTTGTTTACCGCATGGGGGACATTGAAGTTTTGCCAACCGAGATTTCGAGTCTCCTTGAATAGAGCGATTATCTGTGCGTCGAAATTGACGGACAGCTCTAAGGCATTGTTAGCAGCTCTAATCTTGTTGATGTTGAAAAGTCGGCCAGAGATGGAAATCTGTTTCCGTTGTACGTCTTCAACCCATGCCTTGTAGATCGCCTGAGTATTCAGTTTCTTCCTGAATAGCTCGCTTTCTGTCTGAAGTTTCTGTCCTTCGCTGTGGAGAGCCCAGTCTGATCCCAAAATATCTTCGACTTTCTTCATGTACCCATCGAGTTGTCGTTCAATCTGGCGAGCCCAGATAATGGCACCTGAAACTGGAGGCAAATCATGCAATTGAGCCATAGCGTGCGCTTCGGAGTGACCATATTGTTGCTTGAATCGCTCATGGAGACCTGCTATAGCTTGTTTCACATTGTCTATAAGCTGGTTCTGATATTCAGCGATGGCTCCTCGAATCTTAGGTCTAACGAAGAGAGCATTGAACTGAGAAAAGACACGGAACATCTCGTTCGCGTTTTTGGCTGTCGCTAGTCGATCACGCAACCGGGCGATGATAGAATTTTCTACTCTTGACGTGCGTTCGTTGTAGATATTCTCCGCCTTGACCCATCTTTGCGTCCCCTCAGGAGATACATCAAGCAGATCGACATTCTTCAATGCTTCCCACGCTTGTTTGACCTCTTCAACTGCATCGACGTCGCCTATCTCTTCGACGAGAGCGATACCATTTGTTGTAATTTCTTCGCTGAGGCCATTAGTTGTTGAGCTTGGGCCTAGGACATTGATGATAGTCCTCTGAAGCTGCTCATGATTGTCCCTGAAATTGTCGATATATTTCAGGCGTGCTTGCAACTCACTATGCTTGGGCATGACCTTTATAGGTATAAATTTCTCCTGCCTTCGACGAGTGGTTTCTCGAGCTATGTTCGTAAATTCCTTGATCTGGGTATCCCAAGATTTAAAAATCTCATCGGCGGTAGCCATTAGACCCTTGAAATCTTTGTACTCGAGATCAACTAATTCGGATCCGGGCAAAAGTCGATGCATAACATCTTCCAAATCGGCAGAGATGGCTTCAACCAGATGTAGCGTTCGAGCGATGGGGTAATTGCTAAACCTCATCTTCTTATTCATATGACTGAATATTTGCGCAACCGCATCTTGAATCTTGGGCAGCGAAGTCGCGGAGAGCAATTCATCCAGTGGGAAATCCCGCATAAGCTGGTTGTACTTTTGCACCATCTCCATGGCTTCCTTTAATCCAGTATCAGCGGTGAAGCTGACGGTTGCCTGGAAACGCTTCGCATGCTTAAGAATCTCCAAAGTCAGCATAACGCCCTCACTCCTCAGCTGAGCTTCGATACCCTCCAATGCAGATTCCATCGACAACCAGAAATTAATCTCCTGTGTTGCTGTCCTCGTCACAGGATCCCGGGTCAGCTTTGTGATAGCCTGTATGGATTTAATCCAGCTGTTGACGGTCGATTGCAAGTTGTTCATAAAAGTGCTGTCGCCGAGGAGGTGAGCCGGGATTAGGTCGGTAGAGGGTCGTATACTGCGGGCTGCGGCGTCATCCAGAGCTGTTTGCACAATCGGGTGGAAGGAGAGTGACAACTCTGGAATCTCGACATTTTGTTGAAGGTGCAGCAAACTCAGCTCAAGTTCAGTCATACGCTTCTTAGTAACAGGAATACCCGTTTTTGCGTCTACGTCTGCTCGATTTCTAACGCCGTTGACAGTCTGGGAGACCTTCGTGTTGGCATCAAAATAAGGCGCCAGCGCATTGTGAACAATAGAGTGAAGGATTTCGAAAGGAGAAGCAGAAGGCCCTTGCTCAGCAACAAGGCTAACCAAGGAAGCAGCGCCTGGGAGTGTCTGGATCTGTATTTGGGAGGTCAAGGGAAGCAAGGGGTCGATAGCCTGAGGACGCTTTAACAGCGCAAGAAAGGCAATGGTGGTCGGAGACGAGGATATCTCGGAAGTGATTCTATACGTGTACAAGACGGGCACTATATAGTCCAGGAGTTAGTGAAAAAAAAAAAACAATCTTGGGGCAATGACAACCTTGGACGGTTGTGATGATCACCCACCATTATCGGCTGGTCCGTCGGGAATGTCATCCAGGGGTTCGGCGTCTTTTTGAATATATAGGGCTACTTGGGCATCAGTCGCAAAGCGACCACATCGATGAATCGTGTCGGAGTAGTTTTCGCTTGAAAGAAGGCTTCCAGGCCGCTCAAGGTCAACACGATTGGCTCCAAGAGCAATACTAACAACCGAGGCTAGGTGCTCGACTACGACTTTGGGGTCGATGATGGTGAAGGCAGGGGGAGGGACGCCGTTGGCTCCGACGCCTTCAGAGCTGAGAGGCGATACTGCAGCGTCCATCACGGCGGCAGGTGTAGATCGAAGACGTTGTTGCGTTGATTTACAAGGCGGATGACATATCTCGCGATATCAGGGAGAGCAAACCGGGGTATCAAGACAAAAGCACAAGACGCCGAGAAATGAAGAAGGATGAGTTGTTTGAATTAGATAGGCAGTAGAAGAATATGGTTCAAGGCGCAAAAGAGCGTGGGTTGTTGGTTAGAACGTCCTTATGTCTAGTCTCGTCTGCGGCACGGTCGCTCAGGAGGGATGAAAATGGTGATGTGTTGAAATTATGATATTACGAGTCACTCTGGGATCAATGAAACGATGCCCAGTGGAATAATGTTCTAACGCGATGACCAGCAACTGTCGCGACCAGGCAGGGGTGTGGCATCTTTAGCGGGGGACCCCTTCCCGTGTCGCGTTCTGATTGGTAGAGTGTTTCTATGGCAGGGGTTTAAATGGAGCCTACAGTAACTGAGACCCGCAGATTTGCGCACCTACATAAGTAGGTAGCACAGGCTACAACAATCTCTCTCCCTGAGGTACATAGCAACCACTACCTAATAGACTTTAAAACATCCATGATGGTAGGTAAGGTGTAACATAATCTATGCACCAGCCGTTCATTGTGGCAGGTTTATCTAGAGCCCCCTTCATTGGTTTTCAACAAATATGTTCCTCACAAATTTACATGAATTTCCAACATTTACGGGACAGAATGAAACTAAATGATTTTTATTTGTTTTTTTCTATACCTAGGCAAGTAGGTACTTTTGATAATCCTTAAAAGGGATTATAGAGCATGCAGGCATTTCATTCACCTCAGCACTTAAAAAGGCAAACTCTTCATTGCCGCACATAATCACTTATCATCATAAGCATCACGTAGCCTAGAGCTGGTTCTCCCTTACTAACCATCGCAAAATTTGAATTCTATTTTTCCCCAAACTCTTTTCCCTATGTCCTGGCCAAAATCATAAAGTCGTGTATAGTCCGTCATTTCTTTACCTTTTGAGACCAAAGTCCACACCGTTCCATATTCCGTGTAATACTAACGCCAAACCGCTCACTTATGCCACGATTATGAAGTTTCCATTAATCAACCTTCCAAAACGCCTGTGCTGCTGCAGATGATCCGATACCTGTCCGACTTGGGCTCAATTTCCCTGCCCAGCTCTAATCAATGCTTTTTTCTTCGTCCGCCACCAAAATCAGTTTCCTGCGGAAACACCATTGTTGTTGCTCGGCCCGCTTGTATCATTCAGCCGCTCTCTCTGTACCATAACACGCTCGTTGCATATGTCAATAAACATTTCGAATCTTGTAATCATCTTGTCCTTCTCTCGGATCCTGTCCTTGAGCTCTTCAATTTCCTTTTGACTTTCTTCCTTGACTTTTGTCAACTCTTCCCTCGCTCGTGCCAGTTCTTTTCTCAAGTCAGACCGTATACGCTCTTCAGCTGTTGGTGGGGGTTTGCTGTAGATTGCAGGTCGTTGTTCCGCAATACCCGCCTCAACCTTCTGGGGGTTGCGATTAATAGCAGCACGGGCATTGTAGATATCCCTCGGAAGCAGAGGCACGTGAGGGTTCTGTGCCTGTAGGATCTCGAGCGTTTGGGTAACGCCAATACCTATTGTTTATTATTAACATATGGTTACAGTGCGCGTCTTTCGGGAAAGCATTACCTGACTCCTTCAGACTCTTCACTGCAGCAACCATTTTGCTATCCAATTTCCTTGCAGCAGGATGTAACAGGGGGCTCTCGCTTGGGCCGTGGTTATGCTGGAGGTGCGATTGATCCGGCCGGTAACGAATGGTCCATTGGGTCCTTTGTTCGATAGCAAAAAAACCAAACGGGCAGTTACATTTTCGAGAGGACGTCTTGCGTTTCCTTTGCTCCGGGCTGACTCGGCTTGGAGGTTTGCCGGCACGATCACAGACGAAGAGAACCTTCTTCAAACCTGGTACCGTTTTTTTTGATCTCCCTATAACAACGGCGTATCCAACTGACGTGCAGTATTCGAGTACATATCTATGGATAGTTTCGAGACTGGCAAAACTACCTCCTTCCGGTGGAGCCGACATCATTGCACCCATGGGGGACCGTGGTATGAATGGTGTGCCATCAAGCAGCTTAGGAGTCAGGCGATCGTCTCCTTCTCCGGACTCTCCTGGACTATCTACCTCCATATCATCATCCTGGTGAGTGTCTTGAGAGGTGACGTTAGCTTCCGGTGGCGGGGGAGGCACTGATTGGGGTTGTGGCTGAGGAGTTGGCTGCGGTTGTAATGTCACGGGCTGTTGATGAGTTTGGTGGTGGGGTTGTGAATGCGTTTGTTGATGTTGATGCTGCGGAGGCTGCGATCGTGGCTGCGGATGCGCTGGATGATGAGGTTGATTTTGGGGTATCAAGCTGCCTTCATTCTGCTGAACCTGCACCTGCTGAGTCTGCTGAACCTGCTGGGCGGGCTGCGATTGGACCGGCTGGACCGGTTGGACCTGCTGCTGTATAGCTTGACTATGGGGTAACTGCTGTACGGGTGGCGCAACTTGCTGTGGAACTTGAACTTGTTGTGGGACTTGCTGAACGGGCTGTTGATTCATGGCCTGCTGGAGATAAGCCATCGACGGTGAAGGGCCCGGCTGCGGCGGCATCTGTCGTTGCTGGTTCCCCCGTTGGTGTTGTTGGTGCTGCCGAACCGCCTGCACTGCAGCTTGAGCATGCTGGGCTGCCTGTACCGGGGTATGCCTGGACGGGCCATTGGACAGGTTCGAGACGCTCGCGACATTGGGAACGGGGGACTGCGTGGTATTCGAGAACAGATGATGAGAATACGCCTGGCTTGGTTGTTGCGATGTATACTGCTGGGGCTGTTGGTAAGGAGGGGTCGCGGAGGGCTTCGGCGGCGTGGAAGAGTGGTAGCTGCGTCGAAGTCCGTTAACCTGAGGAAAGGCGAGGCCAGCATGGCTATGGTTACTAGAGCCCGGCTGACCGAGGCTCGACATGACGCGAGGGACGGGGAGAAGAGAAGGCGTCGGATGCGTCGGTGTCGCCGCGGCGGAGGTGGCGGAGGAGGCCAGCAGCAGTGGTGTACGCAAGTCGGATAGGAAGTCAGAGAAGAAGAACAAAAAGAAGCGATCCTATGCAAATAGGAACATGCCCCAAACACGCTAGACAGGCAGAGATGCGGAAAAGAAACACAACGCCAGGCCCCAACACACACGACACGGCGACGAGCAGATAGATACGACGACGAGGTCGAGTCAGTGGTGGAAACACAGGTTCGACGCTGGACGTGATGTCAACCGTCAACCCTGGTGGTTGGGCAGATGTGAAAGGTGCGAGTGGTGGTTTAGCGGGTGTGCAAATATCACGATCAATCAACAATACTAGAGCAATACCAGAGCTCCAAGGGGGGTTCTGGGCACGTTGGTGTGGGTGTGGGTGTGTGAAAAGAGAGAAGGGTGGGAATTCCCTCGCCTGGGCTCTAAGAGTGGGCAACAAGGTTGGCTAAGTTGGTAAGGTTAGGTAGCTTGGCCGGTAGCTTGGTTGGTAGGGCGATCCCGTCTGCCAGCTAAACCAAGTCGAGCAGGTTTTGTTCTATTTTATCTTAGCTGGCAGTTGTCGGGAGTGGAGCAGCCGTCGTTGTGCTACCTCCTACAGTACAATCCGAGACTACTTTGGGAGAGGATCTCGCATGCCTATACTTAGATGTACTTCCCACAGATAGCGCTTACAGTACACAGTTATACCGCTCACACATTTAAGAGGAATACATGTAGGTTTTACTATATAGCCCGGTAGGTATAATAATAAACTACTTATATCTTAATAATAACTTTAAAATATTAAAAGTTAAGCTATATTATATTAGCGAAGCCTTTTTATAATATTAGCTTAAAACTTACTTAATTATATATTAATTTAATTATTTAATAAAGGTTTTATTTTATTTTATATATTTTTTTTAAAAAATACCTTTTAATATTTAATTAAATGCTTTAAAATTTATATATATATATATATTAAAGTTATTATAATTAATTATTTTATAATAATTTAATAATAAATATAATAAAATATATTATTATTATTATTTTAATAATTAAAAAAAACTTTTATTAATTATTTTTTAAAAATATTTTAACTTTTATTATATATTTTTTAATTTTTATATAATTAAATAATAAAATTATATAATTAAATTATTTAATTATAATTTATTTATTATTTTTATAACTTATTTATTTATATAAAACTTATATTATTAAAAACTAAAAATTTTACGGTTTATTATATATTTAATAGCTTTTATATAGCTTTTTATTTTAAATTTTAATTAGTTTTAATTATTTTTATTAAAATGGTTTACTAGCTTGTTTGGTTCACTAGGTGGGCACTTGCTTTATGTACGTGCTGTACTTACACTACCTCATACATACATGTCCAGGTAGATAGATGTACTAAGTAAGCACATCCAAGTAGACTTCACAGGCATCATGGCATACCAAGACATACTGAGTACTTAAGTACTGTGGGCTCATACCTACGGAGTACGTGGTGTCCGATACGGAGGGTCACATACGCTGGTACTTACAGCACATTGATAGCAGTCCCGCAAGGTGGTGCCAGCAAGCCAATTACAACCTCAGCCGACGAAGCTGTACCACCGGACTCAGTGTATGTGGTAGAGACCCCCCCGTGAGCACCAGGATGCATAGTGTCACTGTGTAGCACATACACAGATCCAGATCAGACTATAGTATTTACCAGGTAGGTATGCTCCCATTCAGATATACCAGTACATGCCTTATTTACATAAAGTACGCAGTATACTTTTCTATACTGCTAGATGCTAGGTACTGTTACACGGCACACAACTCCTACCAACTGCATGCGTATTCGCAGTATGGGTTACAGGGTTGCGCGTCCATGCGATTATCTGCCATTGTGTCCTGGATATGATATGTCTGGAATGACGGGCTACTGTAGAGTGCGCAAAACAGTAGCCATGACAGGTCGTGCACGGATACGACAACACTGAACGCTCCCAAGCATGGTGATGGTTGCAGCCAGACAGCCACATTACCAAATGATGAGTGGCTTTGATTGGCCTCGAAAAGGCAAAAGAACATACAGACTGTGGAGGCCGAGACCCTCCAATGGATACGTGCATGATGTTGCATTATCATCATCATCACTCACTTTCTGCTCTTTCATAGAGTTACTGTGCTCCAACCACTAACCTAATGTCCATCCGAGAGCGCTCTCTTACGCTACTTTGTCATCCAGCACCGCAGGGCTGAGGACGGGGCAGAGCAACATCTGACTGGCGATACGGGCACCGCACACCGCGCAACCGCGTTGATCACACCACCCGGCGCCTCTCCCGTCCTAGTCCGTCTTCAGCATCCGGAGCGTGTCTTGCAAACCTCCGGCTTCGCCTACTTAGCCCTTAGTGTGGTACACTGTCCGCCATATATCAGGTATTCGACCTTACTCCAATCCAGGCTATTAGTGAGTCGATTTCAGTCGTCAACTACTTGTCGCCAGCCTCGTCGCTCGTACTTAGGTGTCTATCTACCTCCAACACCTGCTTTGTTGCTGTTGCCTAGCTAAAGCAGTAGGTAGACAGTCAGTCTCTTCAACCGCTAGCTCTCTTTTACAGCCTCCTTATTTACCCTCTTGGATCGGATGGTGGTGGGCATCTCTACCGTCCAGTGGAACCTGCTTAAATCACGATCTCACTAGCTAAAGGAGAGCTTACCTATCCGCTTGACCTCTGGCGACTTACTAATTGCCTCTCGGATTATCTGAACGGCCTTGAAGAGAATCTTAAAAAAATCCGTGTCTGCTTTCACAAGGAGCTCCGAATCGCGGCACCCCAACGGCTCAAGCACCCATCTATCACCGGCTTACCTGAATTCACTCCATACGCACATATGCATTACGATTCTATCAAGCTCACTACTACACGAGGTCAAACAGTGATAATCATATAGCTATCTGGTTCTATCAATTTTGACTCGGAATGCAGAGTTAGCTGCCATATGCGTGTTCGGGATGAGCCTTGCGCATAGAGCGATCGTTTCACCACTTTCGTTCGCTCTTCCACAATCTAGCCCTCCTGTGACGTGCCCTGGCCTGGCTTTATTCAGACCTCTCTAGGCTCTTAGCTTAACGTACGCCAGCTATGCATGAAGACGAAGCTTATCAGAATTACATTGACTGGGCTACCATGCAGCGTCGGGGTCGGCAACGTATTGATAAGGCGTCGAGAGACCCTATCGCTCGCGCAAAGCTCCTTGCCGACATACCGCCTCCGAGGCCCGTACTGCTTCGGCCACAGCATGACGAGATTCGCCCGGCCTTAAGTTGCCTCCCAGCTTACTGTAACCCAATTTCCGCGTTGACTTGTTCGCTAACCCCTAATTCTCATGGCTTCTCTTTCCTCGGTAGCTTCCCAGCCGAGGTCCGCAACGCTATTTATCAATATGCTATCGATTATCCTACCTGTCGTGAGCTTTTCGACGCCTATTACGAGCAAGTAGATTCTTTGAGAGCACGTAACAGCAACGTTAGATCATGCAGTTTCACTATTGACCTTTCTACGCCAACCATACTTCTCCTCTGCAAGCAAATCACACGCGAGTCATTGAGTGTCCTACGGTTACGCCCTTTTGTCATTGACCGGATACCACCATGGATCATGGGTAATGCAAAACCGCTACCTCTCACCTATCTAATCAGTAAAACCACACTCCAGAATGTACGGTTCGTAGAAATCAAGCTATCCCTTGGTGATGGTCAAAGGTATTTCAGCGGGCGCGTTTGGTTCCAGGTTCTGGAGGATGTGTTGAGAGCGTGGTCAGGAAAGAACTCGTTGATCCGCTTAAAAGTCATGATAAAAGTAAGCAACATCGGTATGGATAGACTTTGGGATTATGAATTGAGAAACTACTCGGAAATCGTGAAGATGGTAAAAATATTTCCTTCTTTTCCTTCCATAACCCAGTTGTTCTTGTCACATCGTGCCAACTCGCTGTCCACTAATACTCTTCGATAGATCGACTACTTTGCATTCAAACATGGTTCTAAACCAGACTTAGTGCAATATGAGCATTGGGTCATTGATTGCAACTATGCTTACAAATGCGGTTTCAGAAGTAAGTATTGCAGCCTGAGCAAACTTGAGACCCGAGTGAATTAACACGATCTAGATCCCCTTATCCGCAAACATCCAGATCCTTATATATGGCAAGGAAGTGTCATGGAGTGGATCTGAGCCGCCGTTGGGAGAAAGAATGAAATTCACTAAGCGAGTAACAAGATGTTGCCTGTCAATATATAACATGCCTTGCAAACACATCGCTGTCTCTCCGCTTCATAAATTACGCAAGCGCATGTAATGAACATGGAAATACCTCGAGTAGACCGGTCATTTTTCGATTTGCACAAGTCTATCATTTAGAGGACCCTGAGGCACAGTGTCATCTTGTCAACTGTCGGGTCATGATAATACCACACCGCCTAGAATTCGACACAAAAGAAAACCATTCGACTATCAGTAATCCTAGCCTAGGTTGTTCGCCAGTTATGATGGTGGCTCGCACTGAGACCCGATCCAGATGAATCTACTATTGGCCCCTTAATGCTCATAGTCTTATAGATATATGACTAGTGGACTGGACAGTAGTATCAGGAAGACGGGAATCTAAATCATAGAAGGTGGATTAGCCCGGCTGTAAACCAGAAGCACGTACACAGAACTCATGATTCGACCTTTATGCTTACCGCTTTTACCTGTTAAAGCCGCCAGTCTTATGCCATGTCAGAATGATTGTCCCGGAGTAATATATACGTTTAGACTGGTATCCCCTCACGACTTGGTGTAACACACCAGAAGAGATATCTCGAGAGGCAGCAGAGCAGGCTGCACAGCTGATAAATAGATACTTTCTAGGAAACAGGTGAGGTGATGGCATCCTAACACATTCAATCTGATTCCACCCCACGTCGGCTGATAGGAGCATCTGGAATATTTCCTATTTAGTCAGTTGAACGATGTGCCCCAGGCCCGCCTGTCTCACTATCTACAGACCTACTATCTAATTATCTACTGTATCTAGTGCAGTGTAACATACACTATATTACGTAGCCTGATATTGACATGCGTGTCTATACCACGTGAGGTCGTAAAAGCACAAAGGAAGCGAGGAGAACAAGACAAATAAACTGCGGTGAGTGAGGGACGCGCGAGCCAACAGGGTAGCAACCGGGCTCGCCGAGCAGAGACTCCCCTCGCCCCAGAAAGGTTGATTACGGGCTGTTTCTCACGGCGCCTCGTTCCCTTTTCGTTGGTTCCCATTTTATTTTCATGTTTATTCCGGCTCCGGCGTGCATCTTGTTTGCAACGCGGCGTCGGGGATCGACAGCACATTACATAGTCAAGTTTCACAAGCTTCTGGAAAACGGGGGACTTCGACAACGCGCGCAAATGTTCCAGCCTTTTTTTTTTTTTTTTAGATTCCTTGCTCCCTGGACAGGATACATATCCATGAGCACATACCCGCAGATACTCTTTCTCCCTTTCCCCCCTTGTTGGACGTTGATGATTTGATGGACTACAAGCCGGGATCAATGCATTGTTGATAGATTAGACAGAATATGCAACGGCCAATTACCAACCGACGTCGTCATGTCTCTCCCCCTCTATCTTGTTGGAAGGTCGGCGGATTGCATTACATTGTCTATATGTAGGCATGTATTATACCATATGTTATTGTACCCATGCATGTGGGCCGGCTACCGAATTACTCGACATACGGAGAGCGAGGTGAGAACGTGGAGACTCAGAAGTCCCGTTTCGTCAAACTTCGAGAATGGGATGTTCATTAGTCTCGTCAAGTTCTTCTGATCGGGCGTTTCTAGAAGCCACTTATACCGTATCGAGCACACACCTCTATGAGATGGTTTCACCACCTCCTCGTATTCTCTCCTCCTGGATGCCAGCCTGTCTGCTTCTCTGTCTGCCAGCGTGTCTAACTAGGTAGTGTAATTAGTCTCTCCTCGGCTCCACCAGATGCTGTCCGAAGTCCAGCTATCCCCTAGTCGCTCGCTGTGCCTCCTCCCACGTCCGTGGTAGCTCCGCCCTTGCGATCCTCCCAGCCCTAGCCTCCCAGCATGAAACAAAACGATGCAACAACAGCCAACTGCTGTAGACATCTCTCGTAGCTGGCGCGAGACCTGAGCGCTGCGTTGCACGAGACATGCAGTAGCAGGCGATGCAAAATGGGGAAACGGCGCCAACCGCTGATCGCGCGCGCACGCATGACAGATACGGATTCGGTAGCGACATTACTACCCAACCTAGTCTACAGCAGCAGAATCCACTCGGAATTGCAAAGTCCCATACTCCGTACTGGTACTGGGTATACCAGGTAGGAGAATTCAAGGGTTAGTAGTACTACACAGGTTAGGGGGGGAAAAAACTTCATGCAATGTTCGCGTATCGAAAGAGAAATATACCGCCCAAAATATCCCATCCACACATTACATTACACGTCAAACCACGTGTTTATTGGATAACGGAAAGTAAGGCTTCCATGCTGTGATTGACGGATGGGATAACGGGCGAACCAAAGAAAGAGACAAACAGGGGAAGTGAGGGGGGGAAAAGAGGAAGGAGGTGAGCAAGCGCGAACGATTCGACAAGCCGCCAAATGAGATAATTTACCCGTCCGAAAATCTGACAGCCAGCCATCAACGCTGATCCCTTACTTTAGCGTCGCGTAATGCTGGGTTGTTGTACTGTAGAGCCCCCCTTCTGCCTCGTAGGGCTGGCCCATCCCCTCCGAAGGAATGCCAAGCCGTTATCCCAACCGCAGGTCGAACCCCTGTTCGCACCGTCATTCTCATTTGTACTGTGACATTGGATGCAACCCCCCGGCTCAGGAAACCAGCCCTACGAGACGAGAGACTTACTTGCTTACTTAGTACTCACTAGCTCGCTGACCTCATGCTACACTACTATCACACCAAGAAGATGATGACTGGAGTAGACCGTCTTAGCTCGAACCTAACCCCAAATTCTCAGCGCGAGATCCTCCCCCTCTCTGTCTCCTTTCTTTAAGGGGAGGGATTGGGTACTTGCGTGCGTGGTAAGTGTACATGTCATTAATCCCATACGGTTCATTTTACTAATAGGCTAACCTAGCATGCAAGGACCTTTTTTCTTATTCCGGAGATCTAGTGTAGTGTAGTGTGCTTAGGTGGTGCCACAAAAGGTTTGTGCCACGGCTCTTTCTATTCTCCCTCACGGCTCCCTTATTTCGGTTCCGCCTTGATATTGTTTTTGGGTCATAGCGACGCTCTGTTGTTTCTGCGTGCCTAAGCCTGAGCTCTGGTCGGAAATAGATAGCGGGATGAGGCGGTGAGCTAAGCAGCAGGAGGGGAGAAAAACCGATACATGGGCCAAGCAAGGGGGAGAGATCCATTAGTGGAGAAAGATGTTGCGTCCTTGCCTGCGTCTGGTCATGATCACGAGTGGGGATTTGGTTCTGTCCCCCTACTAGTTTCCTCATGTACCCGTACAACGAAGTCGACTTGGTGCCTCCAACTGTCCGTTCCACGAATGCTCCAGAAAGTGGTGTAGGCTGGAATGGTATCAATTGCTCGATTGTCTATGTCTAGTGGATGTATGTGCTAGAGTCGGTCTTAGGTACAACGATAGTCGGGTCGTTAATCCTGATGAGCCCATTTCCCTCACATCTATTGGTTGGTATCTCTAATTTCCTTCTACTGCCCCTCTATACGATGGCACCCGTAACGATCGAAGGCGGTGTGAAATGAAGATACAGGTGGCATGATAACAAAATGAACCCCCATTTTCTGTATCCGTGATAAATTCTCAACGCTTGACGTAACCGTGATAATACAGAGCCAAAAAGAGGTCTCGCTAGGAGACGTAGTAGCGAATATTAAATCTAAGTAGCGACGCTGAACCTGCACGTCGTTTCGAAAGCAAATCTAATTCGAAGAACTGTTCACACGCGTGCGTCTCCTCCGTCTAAGAGCGCTCCTTTCTTTTTCTCCTAATATGTCGTTCATCGCCGACAAAATGGTTCTTCTCGATTTGGTGCTGCCGTAGGTTGTCCCGCCGATTTTTGTATTCCGAATTACAGCCGGGGAACGGGCACTTGTAAATAATGGGCGGGTTCGTAGAGTGCTGCATCTTTTTGTGTTTGGCCATGCTACCTTTAAACCATTGGGGATCCCCTTTCGGCCTATAACCACAAATCTCGCAGCGCTCATTGGCCTCCACCTTTTGTCCAGACGAAGGTAATGCAGACGGGCGTGAGGTCTCACTGCCTTCTCCCTGAGCTTGGGTTGGTGGAGTTGGTTTGTAGGATTTTGAGGATGCAATTTCTGGTGGCGCATCCGATAATGGGGCTGGCGAGACTGTATAAGTTTCGCTAGGGGTCTCAGAAGCATCGCTCCTTAAAGGCAGGTGGCTTGTGTCTCCAGGAACAGAATGAAGTGTAGTTAGGTCGAGACTGAAATCTGGGACTCCTTCGGGCTGTTGCGTGGTAGGAATTATCGGGTAATTCCAGTCAAACGTTTTGAGGTCTCGCAGGAACTCGTCGTCATACTGATAAGGCATTATTGGATACTCCGAATGCCCTTGCTGAGGCTGCTGAGGCTCACGAGCAACACTTCGTATCAAACTGTCAACGAGCGAAATACCGAGTAGATGATATTCTGCCCGTGGTCGAGGTCCCGATTGGTAGATTTGGTCACATAGATCCCGAACCTGGATAATATACTGATCTAAGCTATCGTTCGATGTGAAATAGTTCTTCCAGCAAAGAGTTAGTATGAACATGACAAACGAGTAAAGCATGAAGGCCGAATCCTCTTGAATTGGTTGATACGACTTGAATGGGTATGGAAGATAACACGTCCAAGACATCCCCAACCAAGACGACTAGTCCCGTGTCAAATGCAACAAGTAGAAATTTCACTTACCTTTCCTGTTTGTATTAGCTCAAGTTCCAGTTTGCGAATTGTGGGATAATATCCTGCTCGAGCATTTTGTCCAATGGCTGTTAACTTTGGCAGGAAGTTCTCCGAGTCATGATATCTTCGACACAAGTCTTGGACGAGGAATGAGGATGCAATTGTAAGAGCGTTGGGTCCTTGTAAGTTGGGCTGATTCGCAGTTGAATGGAAAGACCAGAGCTCCGAGCTAAGGATTTCAATAGGCTGTTGAATGTTACCGTTTACCATGATCATCTCAAGGTCTATATCTTGTCAGCCTAGGTCTTAAGTCCGCGATACTACGCCAAAGCACGAGATTACTAACCATCTAAGAAGTTTTGGCCAGTAAGGACTAAAGGATCAGAGTTCGCACCAAGCATTGAGCTGGTTTGGTAATCCGGTTCTTTCCCCTTATTTCCTGCTGATCTGTTCATCGAATCTCGAACCCGCCCCCGTGATGTTGATTCTTGCGAATTCTGCTGCCAGATGGTATTTACAATCTGGTAGTAGTGATCGCGGTATGTTGCATCAAAAAGTGAACTATAAGCTATAGCTTGCTCGTAAAGCTTATTTGACCGCTCGATAAGGTTGTCTTCGTACATGACTAGTGAAATAGAATAAATTAAATGGACGAAGCAAAGATATTCGAGAGGGTCTGGCCGAGTAGAATAGTTTTGGCTCAAGATCTTTTTAAATCTCGCGAGACCGTCTGATGCTACTATTCTCGGCGTGTATGCTCTGAAGTTATCAGCGAGTGGATTATGTTGAAGCCTGCTAAGCTTTGTCACCGAGTTGGAAAAGTGTTGGCTCAAAGCATCCCACACTTGCTCAACTAGCGCTTTCGCTTCGGAACCCGAAATTTGGGGCCCAAGAAATTCTCGAGGTATAGTTGTCTTTGTGTTCTGATCTGTGAACATCATGTTAACGGAAGGACTGAGCGATATTTCCGTATTCATAGAAGAAAGCCATGAATAGTTGTCGTGTGGGTCGCATGAAAACATCAGAGGGTCTGACAGTAGCCTAGGTATCGCGGATGGAATCTGGTTATCCCCAGATAACTCTGGAATATTTCCTGGTGCATAATGACAAGGGTCTTCCGGACAAGCAAGCATGTCTATATCCTTCTCTGAGCTAAATATGTGGTCTTCTTGCGGTGCTATCGAATGTGCATTAGCGCTAAGAGGCGTGATTGGCGAAGCCAACATGATATCTCGACCGGAGGTCGAAGACCACATCGCCGAAGACTTAGAGCTTGTACTCCAAGGAGTAATGGGAGATATGCCATTAGAACTAGTTCGAAGCGATGAGCTTGGAGATAAGTACGCTGCGTGTGGTTTTGTCCTGTAGTGATCGAGTTGAGTATTGAGAGCTAATGATGGTCGTCGTCCACTGCCCGAGGTTTCTGTGTTCAACTGAGGCATAGGTGGAAAGCCTAGTGCCTGTTGAGGTTTCGATATGAGAGTAGGTATCGGAGACAACGGGGCCTCTCTCGTCTCGGCACACGAGTCCGATGGGTCCGGCATACTGGCGAGATGCGCGTCGTAATTAACAGCGTCGAGCTCTGCGGTCGGAAGTAATGGCGTCGAGTCCAATTCAAGGAGTTCCGTGCCATTCAACTCCAGCTGAGGTTGCTCGTGTCCCGACTGATCGTTTTCTCCGGGCCTTTCCTCTCGTGATTCTGCCTCTATCCGCGCTTGCCTAAACTGTGCATGCATATCCACGACGAGAGAGTCATAACTAGGAGGGCAAGACCGCATATCGTACGTAGATGGACGAGAGTTCTCCCGTCGAATCTTAGCGCTACCGATATTAGAGAAGAAATTCTTAGCCATGTTGATGATCCGTCTTCTCTTTGTCGGCTGACCGAAGCAGCACGTGCATTTCTTGTCGTTAAAACGTTCAACCTTCATGCATTCATAGCAAACGTACTCGCCCGTGGAAAGGTGTTTGCATTGCGCTAGATGTCTTAGCATTTCTTCATGTCCCTCAAAGCTTTCGCCACAGCGTAGAAGAGGACACCGCAGCCGCTCGCTCGCCGCCATGCGGGCCGACCTATTCCGTTTTACGGCAGCCCATACGATGAATCTCTGTCGAGCACAGTCATCTCCTGACATGCTCCCCCGGGATCTAGAGCCGTTAGCATTGTTATTGATTCTTCTCAAATTGTAGACCAACTTATAGACGAGCTTACACGCATGAGACGGGAGTATGAGTGTGGGATTCAGATCGCAAGCTTGCCTGTGACTGTCTTCTCATGTGTGAAGGGCCGGTCGAGTGCGCAGTGGATAGCCGACCCAGCCGTGGGTCCAGGTCAATAGACTCATCGTCTACGGAGTTTGACTCGGCAGAGGGGGCGAGACTCTTTTTTGGCTGCATGTTGAAGGGAAGATTCCAAAGCAGGGACTTAGGCTGGAGAGAGAAAGTGTCTTACGGGGTAATTTAGATCGCCACCGACCCATGTCTTTATCTTTAAAGATCTGGAGTATATATCGACTCTATGGAGGAATGACAATGTAGGACTTTGGGACATGGGTGACTGGTACCTGTACATTCACATAGGACCCGCGGCAATGACCGCAGGCTAGGGACCAGCGCAGCCATTGGTGAGCAGGTTCCCTCTGCCATAGATCCCGTGCGCTATGGTCGGCAATGCCCTACAACAGTCGTTCGCGGCGCACCATGATGCATAGGATGAGCAAGCTGGTGGAGTTGGGGTCCAAACGATACTCGGTGAGGTACGCGGACAGGGGTAGGCAACAAGGCAGACAAGGGGTGGCCTATTGCGCCTTGTCGCCGAGCTGAGTTGCAGCAACGAGTGCTGACTGCAGGACTCGGGCTTTGGCCAATCAGAACAGAGAGTGCCCGTACTGGCGTTTCCGGCGCAAGCAAAACCGAAGGCGCAGAACTCGAAGCTATTCGACGTCATGTTAAATTGATATCCAGTCCCGAAATGAGTCGTTCGGCTTTGGACGTATTGCACGCCAACGAGGGTCAAGACAGAGCGCACTCCATCGCCCTCAGGTCGGAGAAGACGACGACTTGGCAGGCATGATGCAGAAAGTGAAACTCATCATCATCACCATCATTACCCTTTATTGCAGTCACTTCTGCGGAGCTCATCACTGGAACAACTTCCGAACTCGGCCTCGGAGCCAAAGCGAGTCTGAGGATACTCTAATCCACAGACACGGAGGGAGTATCTGCATTCTGAACTGTAGCAGGTCGTCGCGCAAGCACGCCGGTGAGCGGCAGCCGACATTGTAGTATAAGTTAATCAAGTCAGCACGAGCAAGGATAAGTAATTGGCAATGAGACTTTTGCTGGTTACTTGTCGTTGAGGGCATTCCCCCGCCAACAAAATTGACAATGGAGCGAAGAATAAGTTGAAAAACGCTAGATTGCATGAGAGAACAGCTTGGTAGAGAGGGAGACATAGGGAGACATAGACATAGGACTGATGATAACATCGTGTGGCTAGTGTCGCCACGAACTACCTAACCTACTTAGTATGTATGTAGGTAGGTAGTACCTATCTATGTAGGTAGGGGTTCCAACTACCTAACCTATGCGTACCTAGGCAATACTGTACTGTAATTGACTTGGCCAACCACCGTCCTGGGAATGCCCCTCTACTACGTACTGCATATTACATTTCTAGAAGGGCTCGCTTATGACCAAGTAGGACCTACTCAGCCCAATGAGGAGCAGGTATGCACAGAACAATTTACCTATTCAGCAGTGCTAGGTAGGCAATCCGTGGTGCATTCCCAGTGCAGGCGCACCCGTGGGTGTGAATACATGAGGCTTGGTAGGACTTTTCCGTGCAAGTGCCTATATGTAGGCGTGGGATGGTACGAGGGATTAGTGCCTATATATAAGGTACCTATCACTACCCCTCAATATGAATTCCCCGTACCATGTCAGTTCAACGGCACACCACTCCATCTGCAGCGTTAAACCAACTATACCACCTCCCACCTAGGTATGTAGTATAAGTAGGCACACTGAAGACAACATGATAATAAGGGGGACATCTCGGCTAAAAATACTACCTTAGTACTCTTGCATGCTATCGATAAGGTAGGTGCTCAGTAGGTAGGGTGATGGAATAAGTGGAATGCAGTAGGATGAACCCCTTCTACTAACCGATGCTTTATGTAGTACCTATCTACTTGTCTTATCGTGTTAAATTATTACTAACTTAAGGTAGGAATAGAGAAAATGGAAAGATAATCACTCTTTTTGTTTTTCTTACGTGTATCTCCATACCTTATATATACATATATAAAAGGCTGATATTACTTGCTACCTACCTCATGTAGTGTAGATTCTCAGCTATAACCGATACACTGTTCCTAATCTATAGCCACTATGTGGAAATAGGGACATGCTAGACCCAATATATGTACTATGCACATGACATACTTAGTATGCGACAGCCTCCTAAAGAAACTTCCCTCTGACGACAGGGCTGGAACATGAGGACTTTTGTTTCAAGTTATGCAGAAGCGAATTGTCCCGGTGCGCCGGTTCCCGTCGTTGTTGGTAGCCAACCAGCGGGAACTTATAAAACAATGCTATTATTATTCTTAATCCAAATATAAAAGGCAATAAACGTCTAGAGGCATACCTACTTATATGCCAAATTTACCCTCGCGCTTATAGGGTCACCGAGGCCTATTGGATCTACCTGGGTTACTACCCTCATTTGATAATGCGGGTAGGAATTGGGTATCCGCCTACCGGAATTTAAGTCGGGTGTGAGACAGTTCGATTCAGGGTAATTCATCAACCACCATTAATACTGAGAAGAGGTTGGAGAAGGTGGTGGTGCCACGGTGATAAGTACTGGTTAACTGGCGAGCATGGTACTAGGATATTTGAAAGAAAACGGTTGGATAGGGTTATCAATGATGCATGTCTCACATAGGTAGATAGGCACATACAGTACATCACAAACTGCATGATGCCCTCGTGCCGTGCAAAGATCCGTTGGAACTGCCAACAGCGCATATGTAATAAGGTATGTGTTTTTTTCCTTTATGCCTGTTTTGTAACTTACCTAACCTTTAGTATGAAGCTATAGCGATGCATTCGGTTACTTACATATGTGAATGGTGACATACATACATGTATGTAACCTGCTTAGGTAGCAAGAACAGACTTACTTATTAACATGTCACGGATTATCAAGCTACTACAGAGGGGGGTTAGGTTACTTACAAAGCAAGTATAGCGTCTACTACTAGCGCCCATACTGCCCACAGAGGTCCACGTACGCAGATAGGCAATGCGGATGAGGATTACGGGATTATCGTGCTAACGCGCCCTAGCCAACCAATCCCAGCCCCAGGACCAGGCCCCCTTACCAGGCGAATGCGTTGACGAGCATATTCTTACGTTGCTGGTGTTTCAAAGCCGCCTGTCATGTGTTGGAATAGTTGTTTCAAGTTGATACGACAGGGCCTCCCAATTGGCCGACTCTCATGACGCTGCCCACGGCAGGATCTGGCCCTCCCAACCCCGCGACCGCGAATGGTGCACGACGCTCGGAGGGATGGGATGCCAAGCGGCATTCAAGGCATGATCTTCTGCTCTGTGACAGGTCCAGGATAAGAAAATCCTGTGTGCTGCTAGCCTCTGCAGCCTCTACCCCTCCACACTCATATATTCTTGCAATTCTGGCAACTGTCTAAGGGGGGGAAGATGGGGAGATCGACGGCACAACTGGAACAAGCCATCCTGCCTCTAAGACGGACGGACGGTAGAGGGAGGGTCACTAGATTGCCTTAGCATTACTGGACCAAGGTTGACGAGATCAACAAGGTCCCTTACCCGACCCCGTCTCCTACCATCTTCGGCAATGCCAGACAGACTTAGTCGTAGCAGCCCAAACAGCCCAGAATTCCCAGACACTGGCCTGAGATGGAGAGGGATGGGGAGAGGGATGGGATGTCGACGGGCTATAAAATTTTTATCATATATAGACGCCGGGCTAGACCGAGGACCGGCTCTGCCATAGCGCAGTCCAAGCAGAGCATCGTCAACGTGTTTTTCTCCTTGATCTCTGTTTAGTGTGTTGAGGCGCCCATGGCTTCTCTTATAGTTCTCCTATAGCTCCCTTACGCCTGGATTAGACCGCAGCCGCAGAACGATCGAGACTCTCGACTAAAAAAAGAAGGAGGACGGTTTGATTTGAGCAACCCAGCTCTCGTCTCACACGACAAAGTTCCAAGAAATCGGTGACGAGCTTTCCACCACCAAGACGCAAACCGCGGCGGCCGCATTGGAGGGGGACGCCCAAACGTTGGCATCCTATTCGCTCCCACGTCTCTTATCTAACAGATAGCTAAATCTCGCCCTCCTTGTCGTCATCTCGTTCGTCCGTCTGTCGTCTTCGTCTCGCCCGGCACCCCGGGGGAACAATGAAATCACTAGGCTTGTACCACTGGAGCTAGGTTCATATCAGCAGCAGCAGCAGCAGCATCCGTGGGTTTATCTTCTGCATCATACTGCAGGATTGTCTCAGCAGCGGCGACGCCATTCTCAACACGGCACATATAACCACGGCAACGAACCCTCCTCGTCGATCATCATCTTTTCTTAACCACTTCCCTCTTTCTCTTATCTTGTCGTCACAAAGTCTTTTTTTATAATCCGATCCAATTACTTATATTCTTGATCATATATACCCCCCCATTATTTAAATCCTTTTAGCGTTGATCGCATCGGCAAAAAGGTCTTCACACCCCGCCTTTATACTATATAATAACCCCCATTAGCGTGTGGGCGCTTTTTCCTCAGGGTCCTCTGCGGCTGTTTCGTGGTATCCTGGCTGGCTCGCTTCGATCTTGTATTGGTGTGGGAAATTCCACCACGTCGGATACAAATTGCAATACTACAATATTTTTCATTTAAATCCCGACCGTCGGCGTCAGGGTTTTCGCGGGTGCACTACGACCCCATCTGTCCAGCACCGTTTGACTGCGCGGGCGCGCACCGTGACGCCCCAGACTGGCTCACCAGTCATTATGCCGGCATGGCCCACGTGGTACGCGAATTAGACTTAAACGCATATTGTCGCCATGATACCATGATACAACGGGTGAGCGCAGTGCCCGGTCTAAAGACCAGCACCGGTAAGCCTCTTTATTCGATTTCTTAATATTCGCGAACTAGCAATTTTCTCCCCTTGATTTTTCTGTTTGGGTAGAATTATAAGAAATGCCCTCTTGGTCCTCTTATCCTGGTATTCTGAATTTGGTTCCTCTCATTTATAATCAATTTATACTCCAACAGCCTTCAAGATATTTTGTTGTACGGCTTAACGAGTTTAGCTACGCGACTACGCGACTAACAATTGAAATCGCAATCAGCCTTCTTCATTTTCTTGCGAGCCAATTTAGTCGCCAGCTCATCGGGGTTATCGTCGCCTATGATGGACCCTATCACGGACCCAATCTCCTCGACAACGTTGCCATCACCACTACCCTCGTCCGTGGGGGCGGCTGAGCCACCCACAAACGCCGTACCCGACGATCTACCCCCGTTGACAACCGGCATCCTAGAAACGCAGCCCCAAAAAGAGGAAGCCATGCGCCTAATCGCTGACTCCATCGCGCAACAACGACAAACCTCCTCAGCCCATCTAATCTTTCACCCCTTCCTTCTTCCGCCCCTAGTAGCCGCTCTGGCAGGCGCATACCGATACGCATGGGCATACCGACAGGACATCGGGACCTCGCTATTGACGATATGCGGAGTAATCATGACGTACCTCCTCGGAATCCGGTATTTCACGGGGGGTTACATCCAAGCGGCCGAAGAGCTACGGTGGTCGTGGCTCAGCCCGACCTCATCTCCGGAACCCTCACCATCGGAACAGGACCTGATCCTCGGCGTGTGCTTCGGCGATCAGCTGATCGGGGCCCTGGTACTGCGTCTCGAGCCGTCACCCTCGTCGGCGCACGCCTCGGGCAGCGGTAACAGACGGCGCTCGCGGACCTCGCTGCTCCGTGGCGGGCGCGGCGTCATCCGCGCCTGGACCGTGAAGCTCAAGTACCGCGGCCAGGGCGTCGCGCGAGACCTACTACACGAGGCCGTGCGCCTCACGCGCGAGCGTTGCGGTCGCGACGCCGAGGTCGGCTTCGCCGCCGAGCACGCGAATAGCAAGATGATTCTGCCCGAACCGTTCAACGCGCCGTTCAGGCGCAGCGAGCGCAAGGCGGCGAAGAGTCTCGAGAAAGTGCTTGCGGATTGGGAAGGTGCGAGGAGGAGGAGGAAGTTGTAAAGTGGAAGGGGAAAAGGAAGAGACAAAATGAAAGTACCTAATAAAATAAAAATAAAAGCCTACAGCACCTCACGTCGCAGAGTTACAATGGGGTGGGGTCGGTAACTGAGGGAATATTATGTGACAGCGAGGGAAGGCGTCGAAGAGAGATATAGTCAGAAGAACAAGAGTCAGAGAGAGAGACCGTATCGGGATTTCTTTTCCTAGCTACCTATCCTATCCGTCCTTTTTGACGGCGGTGTTCCGGGCCTGGGATTTTCATTCGGGTGCATATGGACTTGCGTAGAGCGGCATGATTTTAGAAGAATACCCCGGGTTCTCTCGTTTATTGCAGGGAGACGAGTTTAGATTTGCACATCTTACTATGTTTTTTTTTCTCGCAAGACCTATCTAGGTCTGGGCATTAACGGTCATTTAATAGCCTCTCAAGAAACCTCACTATGTCATACCAATGGTAGACAATAGAAGTTATCATTCTAGCCACTTTCGGACTGAAGGATGGTCGCACAAGAGCGGCGCATTAATGGCAATGAATGCATGCATGCAAATGTACACTAGAGGCTATGGGTATCAATCAATCAAGTTCTTCTACCGTGGGTAGGATACACGTGCCACCTTAGGGAATAACCCTCATACAGGGATATATGCTCTTTCGCTCACTTCCTGGTCTTTTTTTGTAACGCGATGTAACAAAGTGGGCTGACTATGTCTTCCATCTTCTGTCGTATTTACGAAGTCTCCACCGATATTTTGACAAGACGTGCTTAAGCGTAACTCGAACAGAGAACTTCTTGCCGCGTAATTCGAGTATAAATTTTTATACAGGCTGGGAAATTAAACCACTCTTATTTTGCAATGCCCATCTTTGGCTGTGTAGGACCACCAGTCTTAATGTCGTCGAAACCATAGATGGGTCGGCCTTGGCGCCGCAAAGAGTGTAGGACCTACATCAACTTCTTGTCAGTGATGAAGTAGGGAGGAATTATACGTTTAAAATATAATTCCTATTTTATATTATAGGAGAAAGTATTGATGAATAAACGAATAAATGGGCCCGGGGAAAGAATGAGATGGAAACTTACGTCGTTAATTGTCACCGTCTTGGCTTGACGGTACTCCGTATATGTTACACAATCTTTAATAATCTGGGAGAATAAGCAGATTAGCAAAGATGGAACCCGCGATTTTAACAATGGAGTTGTTCGGGTATGGTACCTCCGTGAGCCTAGTTTTTAAAGCGGCGCGGGCCTCTTCGTATATCGCGGCGGATATACGCTTCACGCCACCACGGCGGGCGAGACGCCTGTTATTCGGTGTGTTAATACCAACCGACTACTGGGCATGACGTGAAGTTTCGATCAGGATAGATGGTAATGGCATGGATGATCTCGGAGAGATATCGAGGACGAACGCGCATTGTGGCTTATTGAGAAGAAAAGTGTACGTACCTGATTGCTGGCTTGGCTGTGTAGGTGAAAACAAGTTAGTACTCTCTTACACAAACTGATTGTGAACCCTCATCTCAATATTTGATTGGAGCGCACTCACTAATACCCAGAATGTTGTCACGGAGGATCTTTCTGTCAGATAAACACTTTAGTGATCGGCGTCGCAACATGAATCACTAATTTGGAACCCGTACCGGTGACGTTTGATGCCCTGTTGCGTAGTTGCAGCGTATGTCAGCAGCGAGACACATTCACGATCTAACTACTGAGGTAGCTCGTTCAGTAGCAGAGAAACAGAGTAGCTTACCCCCTTCCCGCCTAATCCTTTTCCAAGGCCTTTTGCGCCCTTGGCGCCACGAGGATCAACTTTGCCCCCAGCCATAGTGAGCGTTGTCGTAAGTGGCGGGTTTCGGCGATTTGAAAGTCGGCTTGTATTTGTGAATGACGCTTGTGATACCTACGTAGTACAGTAGGTAGATGGGAGTTGGGTGGAGGCGTGAGTTGCTTTGGGGTAACTAAGGTGGGAAGGAACTACTTTGATAGGTGAGGACACTGTCGGCAGGTGCTGTGGGGTTAGGCGGGACGGGACTTTAGCGCCTGCCTAGGTAACTAGGCTAAATGGCGTATCCATATCACAGGGTCACACCCCTCCTCTCTCACTTACGCATAGAAAACGTACCTCGATACAACCGATTCTGTCTATCGGATGAACACACAATCCATCACGACAAGTTTCTCAGGTGTAAGACTTTAAACTACACTATTCATATTTATATCGCATCTGGAGTACTGTAACAAGACTGGTGAAGCGGGTTATAAACAAAAACAAGTCTCGAAGCACAGCAGTGCGGTGTGTATTCTTATAATACTAACTACTTACACAATTAAGCTAGTTCAAACCTGGTTCTGCCATGAAGCTTAAACTAAATTATCTATCGATGGCAAGATATAACCTTACATAGGGTGATAACAATAGTGAGACCGAGCCGTGAGAGAGAGGTTGCTCCACAAGGCGGGAACTTGGCCAACCTCATCCGTATCACGAGACGATTTAAGGGGACTGTGATACTTCCTACCGCCTAGAGTATCAGGAAGGTTTCTAGGTATCCACGAGGAACTTCAGCAAATATATCTATAAAGAAAAAGTCTCTTGTACATGAATAAGAGCAACCGCTTTCGCGTTCCCTGGAAAGAAAATCTGCTACGAGGTGTACACGATGCTACCCGTCGTAGCAAAAACTACTATTCCGGTATTTAAGATTCACTACTTCGGGACTACAGCTAAGAGCCCTAGCGATCTTCCACTTTTCATACCCCGAGTATGAGAGGATAGCTTCAGAGAGTTTACCTACGATACACCGGCTCAGTCTTGCTTTGACCCTCCTGATGGCTCCTTCTAGAGGGGCCGGAATGTTCAGATATCTACTGCGCGGCCAGAGATAGCTCGGAGTTCGATTTGATTCTTCTAGAAGTTACTAGATACGAAGTATTCGGTCCCAATGAAGGAAATGTTCGCCATGTGAGGCTTGGCCTTCCACCAAAAGAGCGACTGAGGCCATGGGTGGCATCACCGAGATGAAGATGAGGGAGAGTAAGGAACTGGTCGTCGCGCTGTCCTGATCCCCATAAATCAGAACCAAGTTGACTAGAGTCAAGGTCTCAAATTGTGACTGTGTACCTGAGGTATATCGAGTTCCATGTACCCATATCAACGTACGCAAGCGCTGCACAACTTGAGAGAGAAAGATCTTCTAAGCGGTGAATGTGTTTCACAGGAGAAATAGCTACTCTCTATTTATGGCGGGGTGAATCGGAGTACAACTAGAAGCCACGCTGCTCAGATTAGGATCCGCTTAGATACGTTGTGACGAAGGTGTAGGGTATTTGTGATATGTGATTCGCGATTTCTTCGTCTGACACGCACGAGGCTTGTTTCTTAGCACGTGCGTGGCCTCAGCTAAGACTTACACCACCATAACCTTATGCTCGCCACATAATGCCTCTAAGGGAGAGAAGTCTCTCCACCTCTGGTTATCCTCAAACGACGTCTTCGACAGCCCCCCCCGTGGCTGACCAAAAGGTACCCACGTAGTGTTCGTTTGAAGGCTTTCAGCTGCCGGCAGGAGTCAACTCCGTGGCGTCGCTGCTCGGATGTTTACCGCAAAATAGTCGAACCCGCTGACGAGCAGGAGAAGATGCATCGGTATGAGTGCTTGTTCAAGGCAAAACCGTGATGGAGTTCAAAGGAGGTTCCGTAAATTGCATCGGTATCGCTGTCAATCGGCATAAACGTTTCAGTTGCACAACCAATAATAGAACGTAGTATCAGCGCTTCATCCGGTGATTCCATTCTAAGCCATGGGATGGTCCATCCTATGATACCCCGGAGCCGAGCTAGAGTAGTCACATAGCCATTTCTCGGCTCATCTCTCTGATTAGTATAGGCATTCCATGTGGATTGACAAAGGCAGGACAAATGTGGCCATGTATCTAATTCGAGAATAAACGTCGATCCAACAATGTTGAACGTGAGGTACTGTAGGAAGTAGAACAGGTACCGTACATACATGCATACATACACATAGTATACACACACATACGCATACAGCCGCACATGCAACACCATCCCATGATGATGCTTACACTACACCACATTCATTCCACCACACTACTACACACGCCACGCCGCTGCGACGCTGACGTCGGAATATTATTTGTCTCCCTTGCTTTGCTTTCCAGCCCACACCACCATTCCCAAGCCAACGGTGCGCCCGCGCATTAGCCAGCGAGCTGTGCTGTGCTACCCCAGCGCCTTTCTCGCTCGCCCAAACCGGGGAAAACGGTGAGTGGTCAGCTTACGCCCCCGCCGACGACGACCATGCCGGGAAGTACCTGTACCTGCACCCTCTTACCCTTTCACATTTCACGTCAACCTAATTAGGCAGGCAGCGCCAGCCCTTGCAGATGATTTCCCACGCTGATAGACGCTAAGGCTGAACCCGTCCCATTGGCCGTGACTTTCCTATCGCGGGATGGGGATCGCATAGCGAGTTGTCTGCAAAGACGGATTCCCCACGCGGTTACATTGGTGCAAAGGCAACTCCGAGGAAGACAGCGAGCTTTGGAACAGCACTTCTTTGATTGGCTGCTGCGGCAAATTTCGTTCTTGATTGGCATACGCTGTAATAAGTGATGCTCTGGTAATACAACGTGTTTGAGATAACGACACGCATACGCACCTGAAGCGTATTACTACCATAGAATTTGAGACGTAGCCTGGAGACAAGGAAAATAACGGCTTCGGATGAATTATTATAGCGCTGTCAAGTTCCTCTTCCACCTCCAAGCTTTCTTCAAGTTGACTACCTAAATGATCAAAATTGTGCTCTAAAAGGTGTATTATGTAGTTTTATGTCTGATAAAATTCCACGATTCTCTAGTAACGAGTGACAATGCTATCCCATCAATGATTGCCGAACGCCGTAGTGTTTATCCTCATGCACGGAGTACGCTCCTTTCCAGAAATTACCTAGCAGTAGAGCCGGCTCGTGACAGTAGACGAAATCATCAACTAATTCGATCCGTGCAAGGCTATTAGAAGAGTCTATGTAATGCTACAGCCCCCGCTTTATGATTGTAATCACTTTGCTTCTTCGATGGAAGATATGAAAGTAGCTTCTGAAAATGTGCGACCTTCCTCTGTGATCTCCTCATCGCCTATCTTTAATTTCAGTGCGACGGGATTACGAGAAGCGAACTATTACCCGAAATCAGTAATTGTAAGGTGTGATTAGGTCTGTGGTCAACTTACCTGGTAAATGTATGGCTTGGTACCCGCCGCATTGGCGACAATCGTCTTGACGAAACCAGGAACCTCTGCCATGACATCTACACAATCCTGCCTTTCAATCGGACCCTCAATGACGGCTTCAACCGCCTTCCCATCCTTGGTGGTTCCGGACCAAACAAACTTTGCCTCTGTCGGTTCAGCCCAGCCATTCACTCTATCTTGCTTTGTCTTGGTGTGAGTTGCGCGGCATGTAGTGCCAGCAGTGACGATTTCGCCATCCTTGACTATGGCACCAACATCGACCATTGTAGTCCCATAGGAGGGAGGAGTCGTGAACTCCATAAGGATTGCGGAATGAGTTGGACCCTGGAATTCGAGGAAATTCCACTGGGCAGCGGCATGGTGAGGCTTCATGCCCTGGAGGCACATGATGAAAACGGCCTTCCCCTTGAAATCGACAGGACCATCTGGTGTTACGATGCTTCCCTCGGCCTCACACCTGGGCCAGAATGCGTGTCTCATAGACCCCCAAGGGTTGGATAAGTCGGTGCCATACAAGGTCTTGCCATCCTTGCCAGCCACGAATCCCGGACTCGTCCTCGTCAACTTGAGATTCACAATGGATCGCTCATCATTCATTGATTTAATTGTGTACGACTTCCCATCCTCTGACAACTCAACTGCGCAGTCTTTCGCGTAAAACGAGGTCCTGTCTTCGCTGAAATCGTAGTCGGTCAGAGGGTTGGAGCACCAGAGGTGTGGTTTCGACCCGTCGGTGTAGAAAATCTTAGAGTTGAACTGAACTGTGGTACGGATGCCGCTTTACAGTTTTCATGTCAGTCATCAATAAATGGGGATAGGTAGCATGAGGTAGTCGTACGCTACATTGCTATATATGATCTGAGCAAGTCCAACGTGCCCACTGTCTGCCATGAAGTAGAACACCTGTGTCTCAACCGATGTCTGGTCCAGGGCAACCCATTTCAGATCATCCCTGGTTATTTCGGTATAGGGTGTAGACTTGGCGTCTTCGGCAACAGATTTAATGGCCGATGGGCCATACAACGGTTCTTCAGTACCTACGACGTTCGCCAAACTGGATTATGACATTAGCTAAGAAATGAGTAACAAATAAGGTTCGGCTGCTTGCTAACGTTTGCTTTGCCCAGTTGAACATGTTTGTTTGATGAGGAGAACCGAATACCGCTATAAAACGAGTTGAGGAGAAGGGAGATACGCGTCGCCAAAACCTTCGACTATGGAAAATTTAGAGGGTTGGGACGCTTAATTCAGGTTTTACCGGTTATAACGTCGTAGGTACCTGGGTATGCCTGGCTGGTTATGCAGGAGTAGGGAGTTGGGAAACCGAATGCATAGGCAGATTTAGGTAGAGGTTAGGTCCCTGAATTCTGAATGGAGACTCGAGAAAGCTTAGGTGGGGTAGTTTTTAGCGGGGTGTTCAATCAGATAGTAGATTGCAAAGCTCTGGCTCCGCCATGGCATAACTTATCGATAAAGCGCGCGACGAGTACCTAGTACCTGATCATGTCTTTGTAAGATGTACCTATCCTTATTGTGGCTAGTGTGATTTCCCTGGAGATGGTTTCTACATAATTTTTGTCTTCGTCGACGTCCTATCACGAGGCTATATACTTCAGATCACGGCTCCCAATCCACCCTCGAATACAGTTCCGAAGAACTAGAGCGATGGCTAGACGGGCCGAACAGATCGTCAAACTGGTTGTGGGAGCCGGACAAGCCACCCCAAGTCCACCGGTTGGTCCTGCCTTAGGTAGTAAGGGTATCAAGTCGATGGACTTTTGCAAAGTGAGCAGTTACCACGTATACGCTCGTGTTGGGGAAGATCAGTCGAGCTCACACTATCACAGGAGTTCAATGCTCGGACGGGACACATAACGCCCGGCACCCCAATGCCCACCCGGGTAACTGTACGCGCCGACCGAACATTCCACTTCGAGATTCGAACGCCACAGACCTCCTGGCTTCTACGCAACGCAGCAGATCTACCCCTGGGGAAGAAGGGCAAACGGAAAGGATCCAGCACGCCGGGTCATGAAATAGTGGGCACCATCAGCTTAAAGCACGTCTATGAAATCGCCAAAATCAAGCAATCAGAACTGCGACTGTCAGGCCTGTCCCTAGAAGGGCTGTGCAAGTCCGTCATTTACCAAGCCAAGTCCATCGGCATAGCGGTTGTGCCGTAAGTCTGTGACTGAGCTATAGAATTGGCGTTGGGCTCGGCAATGAGAGAGCTACGAGCCTTGGAATAAGCGCTCTAGCCTGAATTAGATTGGTATCACTATGATCTGTATATATATATCGTGTACGCTGTATCGGAATGAATTGTGTATCATGTGCTGGATGAAAACACTTATGAGCAAGAAGACCAGATTCACTCGATATAGACCGCATAGAACGGGGCGCTGCCATGGAGCGATTCTCTTCCTCTTCTAAGTCTGGAATACGAGGGTTGTATTAAAAACACTGCTCCTTTTCTTCCAGGAATAATGATGGATAAATTTCTTTGTCACAGCTAGTAGCATCCTTGTCTTAGCCACCCGACAGCCACATGGCCTTCAAGTTAAAAAGTGCTCTTTAAATCTAGCCTAGGGTAAGCAAGCCAGAACGAGACTCACTATCACTCCCTTGGGTAAATAGACGTCAACGCACGGATTGTGATACGAGAGAATCAAACTACGAGACCTAATAATCTCAGGGATTCGGGGACCGCATTTATTCACCGAAGGTAGTTATTTGGAGAATGGTCAGCCTCTAGACAACTTCGATTGTTTCAATGCTAAGATGGCATTGGCAGGGGATGTATGCTTTCTTAGCTACTGTCGCCAGGTAGATAGCTCGTTTTGAGGGATCAACGCTAATAGGTAAAAGCAGAGATCCATGACGTCCATGAGAGGCCACAGTAGGTCTAGCGAGACCCTTGAAAAAGCTCGAATCTTCATCCCCAGATGAACTCTCTTCGCGAATCAGCCGATACCTTTACTGAGTTTGGCGGATTAGACCCGTTTCAAGGTCAGAGGAAAGTTCTAGGATATTTAGAATATGGAAGACTACATCTTGTTATTAAATTCTTACTTCCGTCTGTCGAAAGTCTACACTACCTAGGTAGTATCAACCTAGCCGGAACTTACCCGCGCGCTCCATTTTTGTTAGTTTAGTGGTAGAATCTACGAGTTGGAATGGGTAAATGGATTCGATTCGTGTTGGAATGATTGACCTAAAACGGCGATGTCGAACATACGTTCAATTTAGGTCACTGAATGAGCAATGCGTTGCGATTTTGCGTGATTGTTTCTAGTGATTTCAGCTCTCAAACCAAAGAGACACTGTCGCGTAGACAATGATGCTTAGCATGCTCTCTCGTAGGGTAAAACGTAGAATATAGACTGTTGCCTCTCCGAAGCTTGCTTGTATTTATTAATTTGTCTTAGACTGATGTACTCTCTATATTTGTAGGGAGAAATGATGATGACGACGACAATGATAAAGTCTGGGGGGAAACTGGTGCCTAGGTAGTTGTTACTTTATTTCATTTGCTTCGCCTTGTTTCATCAGTTCATTGTGCCTCCGGAAAGACCGGATGGTTCTCGTTGTATGACGGAAGCTACGGCGAGCGGCGCAGGACTAGTGCCCACCCGCGGACTGCGGGCTTGATAGGTGAGTCAACCCCACCATCCCATCTCGGCGATATAGGCTAAGAGGCCAAGAGGCATATAGATATCGGGCCATATAGGCAGGGCGGGGAGGCATGTGCAGGTGTTAGTCGATATGGTAGGTCGGGCATTGGCCGATAGGCATGTTGCATTGGCGTCCAAGTCAGCTATCTAAATCCATATCTTAGGCAGGTATTGCTTTTCTCTGGTTTCAATCTGAGCAATGGCGAAATATGATGGGACGGCCCGAGATTGTCATTGATATGAAAAAATTGTCCCGGAAAATTGGCCGCTGCTTTTACTGCCTATTTTTCGTCTCAGGCGAGAGACATGATTCCAATAGGTCGGGTAGGTATACTTGTCTTGCAGTGTTTATAGGTATTTCAAGTTCATGATATAATGATTGGGTTGAAATTGATGTTTCGCTGCTTCTTAAGAAGAGATAATACCTAAACTACCTAGGTAGGTAAGCATTTAGGTACCCAAGCCTCAGATATACCACGCGCATTAATTGCTAATGTCGGGCAGGAGGAGAAGGAGGAGCGTTGATTCCGCACTGGTGATGATAACAAGGCCTCCTTAGTACTTATTGCCAGTTAAAACAAAGAAGAAGAAAAAAACAGGCATACAGGCAAGGTGCTTGGATATACCTAAAGTAGGTAACTAGCTCAACCGCACTACTACCTATCTAGTGCAAATTGCCCCACCATGCTCGCTGTAGGTACGCTAGCTCTGTAAGACTGCCCGAGTTTAATTCGCACTTTCGGCTCAAGACTGTGAACTTTTGAACTTTTCACCCCAATCCAAATCGTCATAGTGGGCTCTTTTGAGCCTGCCTTGGATTTGTTCTTCCTCTTCCTCCAGCTCCCAAGCCTTGTTCCGACCAGGCTCGACACATCTTCGCCCGCACACACGAGTGCTACTTGCTTGCGCTGCACCTGCCCCTCCCTTGTTACTGTTCGTGTATATTGTCGGCACACCATCGTCAGAGAGACCTCGCGGTGCCGGCGCTGATGCGGGTACTGGAGCTGGTGGTGGTGCTGGTGTGAGATATCTCTCTTCATATTATCCATATCACTTATTCAGCATGACAACACGGGGTGCTGGGGCTCAGGGGCCTGCCGAACGTGGCGAGTCGTCACAAGGTATGAAAATTTCATGTTATCATCGTCATCCTCGTTACCCTCTTCCTCTTTGTCCTACAAACCCCACCTTACATTTTCTTGCCTCTCGTTGCAGTATTACACCGTGTTACCACCCGGCACACTTCAATTGTGTCGACTAACGCTCTGCTCCTGTTTGCGACTTCCAGGCCCCTCTCACGATGCCCTCAACCCGCCCCCCGAGCGGGCGCATGCTGTGCGGTTCGCGAGCAACGTCGACGAGATCGGCCCGCCTGCTACAGACAGGCCGCGCAATGATTCCTCTGCGACACCAGAGCAGCTTCAAGCTCTGACTGATTGTTTGCACGGCACTCATCTTCAGGAGCAACGCGCCCAGATCTATAGTTTCCAACCTGTGTCGCTTCCACCCTCTAGAGTACGTCTTTTATCTGATATAAGTCTACCTCAACACGAGAATTTTGCTCTTTCGCAACAGCAAACTTGATAGCTTTTGGGGATATTTGCCACAGCTCACCAATGCGATTCTGCGGGATATGGTTCCGCAATGCGTGACAATGGACACTAGAAGCAACTGTTCCAAACATCTGTTTGCAACTAACTAATTTTTGTACTTAGATACCCTCCAACGACACCACACCTGGCGCAACTCCGCAACATAGTCATAGTCCTATGGCGCCTCGGTCGCCGCATTTTGGCCCCAATGGGTCAGGACTCACGCCTCCGTTAACACCTGCCGGTACCTCGGCTGAACAAGCTCATAATAGGACCTCACGACCTGGTGGCTCCGATGGAGGCTTTCCGTCTTATGAGGTCACTCCGCAGGACTCTAGTCAAGAATCGAGGCCGGTCTCCCGTCTGGGGCTGCCACATCGGCCGGCATCCTCGGACAATCTTTCCCAAAGAACCACGGCTGTCGACGACCGGAGCAGCGCTCGGTCGCATCGAAGGGGGATGTTTGGTATGGACAAAGGAGGTCAATCACTTCCGGTGTCCAGAGAATCGAGTCCTTCGAGGAACGCGGCCTCTCAATTTTATACCCGGCCCTTCACTCCCCAAGGCGATGCGAATGATCCCTATGCTGCCAGTAAGCGGCCGGCACAAACCAAGAACACTGGGACCATAGACCAACGATTCGTCTTCTCTAGGAAAAATAAACATTCTCCGACGGCCTCTTCTACAAGCTTGCGCCAGCCTGAGAAATCCGATAAACGCCACTCTGGCCTTCTGGGTGCAAGGAACAAGTCTGATCTTTCCTCTTCCGGGACCAATTCCAGTGCACATCACCATCACCAGAGCTCAATGTCTGATTTGAGGAGGTTTTTCAAGGTTGGTGGAAGCCATAAGCCGAAGAAGCTTCCCCACTCACCAGCTGGTCCAGTGCCAGGAACAGGGATGCGTTCCAACCACCTTCCCTTTGCTGATGATCATGGCCTTTCCTCAAAGTATGGCAAGATAGGTCGGGTGCTTGGGTCTGGTGCAGGTGGCTCTGTGAAATTGATGAAGAGAAGCGAAGATAACACAGTATTTGCCGTCAAGGAATTCCGACCTCGCCATTCCTACGAGACCGAGAAAGAATATATTAAAAAGTTAACTGCTGAGTTTTGCTTTGGATCGGCCCTCCATCATGGCAACATCATCGAGACTTTGGATATTGTTCAAGAGAAAGGAAAATGGTACGAAGTCATGGAATACGCCCCGTACGATTTATTCGCGATAGTGATGACTGGAAAAATGAGCAAGGCTGAAATCAACTGCTGTTTCCTACAAATCCTCAGCGGTGTGACCTACCTCCACGGTTCTGGTCTCGCCCACCGCGATCTTAAATTAGACAATGTTGTCGTCAGCGAACATGGAATTATGAAAATCATCGATTTTGGCAGCGCACATGTCTTTAAGTATCCTTTTGAGAGCGAGATAGTCCTCGCCAGTGGTGAGTAACATATACCCACCAAGATGAGCAAATGCCCTAACACATGGATTAGGTATTGTTGGTTCTGACCCATATCTAGCCCCTGAGGTGTATGATGAACGCAAGTACGATCCTCAGGCGGTGGATATCTGGTCCTTGGCTATTATTTTTTGCTGCATGTCACTGCGGAGATTCCCGTGGAAAATACCGCGAATGACCGACAACTCTTATAGGCTTTTTGCGTCGCCGCCCACGCCTGGGCATGACCCCAAGCAACTGATTCTCCCGTCGAGGCCTACACACGATCCCATTGAAGCCCCTGGACGGGAATCCGTTGCCGAGGAGTCGCTGAAAAGTCCGAAGCAGAGCAAACCTGAGTTATCTACTGTATCACAGGCTGATAACAAAGACACTGAACGCAAAGAAGTGATCAAGGGGCCATGGCGGCTACTGCGGCTACTCCCCAGGGAGTGCAGACACATTATGGGTCGGATGCTAACTATTGATCCTAAGAAACGAGCTGACATGACCGAGATTCTTGACGAACCTTGGGTGTCCGATACGGTTATATGTAGACAGGTCGGCCCTGGGATGATTGAGAAGGCTGAGGACCACGATCATGTCCTCGAACCTCCTGCACCTCCCCCGGCCAAATAGCACTAGTTGTGGTAGGGTAGGAGTTTAGGTCCGTCCGGAAGTTCCCACGGGGTTGGGGACTTTGGTTGCATGGCTATGTATATCTACTTAAGAGGCGTTTTGTAGGTGGGATTCGTTCGCATTATAGCGCTCGTACGTAATCAAAATACAGCGCAAAGCGGTGCAAATCAACCACAGGGTTATCATACAGGCATAGACCAAGAGACTGTATCCGTTTGTCGGTCTGTCTCGATTCTGTTTATAGACATATATGTTGTAACCATCAAGCGACATATGAAGGTGCCACTAATTTAGACTATTGGAAGCTACATATATCATATAAGTTAGTTAGGGTGATGAAAAGTGTTCCTCTATTACTCTATCATGACCTCTGTGCCTAGCAAATTGTTGATGGCGGCATTCGGTTGGGTTCTATTTCTATTTCTATATGTATAAATGCATCGGGGTGGGGTTCCACATGCCCGGTCGGAAAAACTCCGGCATTAAAAAGTCTGGACCCATTCATTGCATTGAAGCTTTCTAAAGCTTTCCCAAGACATCTATTCTTCGCGATAGCTTCAACTTCTTTATTTCTGCTGAAAGTACCGATCCTTGTTCCACAATATCCTTACCTTTACTCTCTCTACATACCTAGTCACAATGGTAAGTCTCAGATCTCCAATAGAGTTACTTCAAAGACAGATGCGGCCAACCCCACGAAACTTCAAGACCCTTATCTACCGCTCCTATTGCCAAAGTTTGGCACCCCATGCTCACCCTTTCACATCCTGGTGGAATGTTCACTGATGCAATGTGTTTTTGTCTCTGCGGTATAGGCCACGTCTATTCGATCCATCAAGTCCCTCGTTCCTCTGCTGGACCGTGTCCTAGTCCAGCGCATTAAGGCTGAGACTAAGACTGCCGGCGGTATCTTCCTACCCGAGTCTAGCGTCAAGGAGCTCAACGAAGCCAAGGTTCTCGCCGTTGGCCCTGGTGCCCTGAGCAAAGATGGCGCGCGCGTGCCCATGGGTGTTGCTCAAGGTGACCGCGTACTGATTCCCCAGGTAAGTTTAACCGAGGCTGTAAAAGTGTCAGATAGATGTGTGGATGCATCATACCGATGTGGTGCTGTTATTCTGCAAGATCTATATTGAAACCACTAACCTTGGATGCTCCAGTACGGCGGTTCCCCTGTTAAGGTTGGCGAGGAAGAATACCACCTCTTCCGCGACAGCGAGTGAGTTTTCCCTATCTCTTTTGTTCAAGCTCATACTCAGCCGTACGCGGCGAGACAGTGTTCCACCATGTCTCTTCGCAACTTGCTAACATGTACGACGCTAGGATCCTGGCTAAGATCAACGAATAAGCGATACTTAATTAATCTATGTAACCGTCAAGCAACGAATTCACGACAATACCATGACGCCCACAATGTACCATAATGCCATGTCTGTACAATATTAAAAGAACCCATGTGAAGAGAAAAACTGCATCAAGGCATACAAGAAGGATCACAGCGTCCTCTTTGCAAGGGTGTATTATAATAGGTAGAATGAGGAGGAGTAAGGGGACAAGACTTCTGATGGGAGTGTGCATGACACTCGTCCCTCGCCGAGGGCATTGTGTATAGCTCTAGGCCAACGGTGCAATCGAAATCTATCTCCGCTCTCTCTAATTATCAGGACCTTTGTATAACGAGCATGTGACATCTACTCACCAGTCGGAAGCCGACAATCAAGCATGCACCTCCACCTAGGCGGATGTGCAATCTACCTTTAAGCATAAGCGTATTCGCTTCGTCGATGATCATATCATCAATTATTCCGTCTATACTTCACTTTCAAATCACTACTACCATCGTATGCAACAGGGCCTACCTGTATTACAACATCACTATAACTAGGCACTCCTAATATTTCGTTCTTTCTCGTCAGAATTGATCCTATTCGTGCTCCACGGGCTCAGAATGGGATAACCACACGCTCAGTTTCGGGTCCCTACATACGCAGGGGAGACATAGAAGCTACAGGCTTCTACTCGATATATCCAGTCCAGCCCCTACCCCCCGTGTATTTCTATATACACCGTTGATGTACGTTAGAAATCTGGTTCGACTCAATCTGGATACCCTCATCCGTAAACCGGGTTATTGCGAAACCTGGGGTAGCGCAGTGGCTTCCCGGAACCCATGTTCCTGACGGCGATGAGTTTATAGGTGCTAAGGCAAGTTCCCGTCGCGGGGTACAGATGTAGAGTTTTGGAGAATATTGGATGCCTTGAACTACCTGACCCCTGGGAATAAGAAGACATGTCCCTGGCTTATAACACGCCCTTATACGTCTGAATCTATTCATTAATTCTCGTTTGTCTGGCGCTTTTGTCTGCTTAGCTTGGTTTATTGCCTCCACCGTGACACATCTATAATCTTCGACAGCTATTTACCATCTCCTTTCCTGAATGGAAGCGTCAGCTGCTGACGCAGTGTATGTTACTAGACAGAGTTATATTAAATGAATACACATAAGTCACTCTTACATGTAGAATCGAAAGTGGCGCGAATATATATGGAATATGATTAACATTGGCGTCCGCGATACTTTGCCACGACAGGGTCCATAGGCTGTTATATTCCACGTGAAGCTATACTTTCCATTAATTTTGAATCTCGATCCGTAGACAATCATAACGAGAGTTTCGCAAAAAGGCTGAAGAGAACATAACCTGATGATAGTGTCATGTATGCTATGTTGATTAACTTTATTAGTTAAATGGGACATCATGATTCAAATCAAGCTGTGGACTGTCTGGTTCAGGGGTGTCAGCGCAAGGCTACGCGGTAAGAGCTGCAATCACGTGTCTCTTATACAACGAAAATCTTGACGAAGTATTGAATACGTGATAACTCGGTTGAATCATGAAAATAAGGGGCAGGAAAGATCTTCTGACGTCGATAGGTAGGGACCGGAAGCTTATTACAGACTTCACCAATGGGGTCCCCAGGACCGACCACCTAACGCATCATCCAATGACGCTACATCCTATTGGAGAGAATGCCTGGTCTCTTGGTTACTAGGAGGTGTCAGATAAACTTGGTTCATTGGATTCACCAGGGATTAAAATATGTATCGCAGCTGTCGTGCGAGGCTACACTAACGCGAAACAAAAACTTCCGGTTATGTGGTTCGGGATCTGAGAAAAAGGGGGTCATGAAGCTTTCCCAAATAGAGAGGAATTTGAATACTCGGGTCTGTCTTGGTGCGAGCACGGGCAGTGGACACCTGGGATACAACTCCTCTTTAACTTGTGTTGCTTCTATGCACCTAACTCATCTATTCGTTACTGACATGGGTATGATGTTTGCCTGTTCTACCGCCGTCTGATTTCGCGCCTCCAAGCTGGTGGTGCCTTGTTATGTATAAGAGCGTGCCCCGACTTTCATTGTTCCACCTTTGAGTTTAAACAGCCGTCATGAGCTATATCACTGGATATCCTACCGTCCACAACCACCCTTGTTTACCTGCTTCCTCGTGGATGCATCCGTTCGTTGATCAGCTTCTGTGAGGCTTCCATTTTCTTCGTTCACATCATCCGGTCCTTCATTCCACCACGTGTAGTTCTCCAAATTTCGTGCTTCTTTTCACGTGCTGCTGTTGTACAATATCTTTCTCTCTTCTATACTATTGCCAAGATGAAACAACATGTTTTTGTCACTTTAGCTATGGTGGCTGGGCTTGTGGTCGCTGCGAGTGCTCATACCGTCCTCACTACATTGTTTGTCGATGACATTACGCAAGGGGAGGCCACCTGCGTCCGGATGCCTCTGGATCCTGGTACTTGCACTTCCCCTGTAGAGAGCGTCGGCAGTAACGACATGGCCTGCGGTAAGTGGTTAAGATCGAAATAACGTTTGAAATTAGCAAAGCTTATACATATATAGGTGTCGATGGCCAGAAGCCAGTCGCTTTTACCTGTCCTGCTCCAGCCGGCGGGAAGCTCACTTTCCAGTTTCGAGAATGGGCCAACGCTGCACAAGCCGGTGCCCTGGATAGTTCACATAAGGGTAAAGCCTGTGATTCCAATCCCTCATACCAACAGAGCGTGCTGAGATAGAATTATACAGGGCCCTGCGCCATGTATGTGAAGCAAGTTAAAAATGTGGCCAACGACGATGTCGCCGGACCAGGTTGGATTAAGTTATGGGATGAAGGATACAATGCCACCACGAAGAAATGGTGCACCGAGAAGCTCATCGACAACAACGGCCTACTGTCCTTCGAGATACCCAAGGGGTTACCCGCAGGCTACTGGATCTTCCGTCCGGAGCTGCTCGCCCTGCACGAGGCCACCAAAGGCGATCCGCAGTTCTACATCGGATGCGTGCAAGTCTTCGTGCAGAGCAGCAACACCGCCGCCCTTGATGTGTTTGTCGATCGCAGCGTGAGTATTCCGGGACACGTGCACGCCAACGACCCCGGCCTCACCTTCAACATCTACTCCCCTTCTTTTCCGTACCCGCTTCCCGGACCCAAAGCCTTTGCGGTTCCCCCGCCGAAGAATGGGGACGTCGATACCACCGGCCCCTCAGTGCCGAAGCAGACGCAGGGTGTCACACCCTCTCATTACATCGTGAAGAACGCCAACTGGATCGGCGTTGAAGTACCGGATTACACGGATGAGAGCGGGTGCTGGGCGGCTTCAGACAACTGCTGGAAACAGGCCGGGACATGCTATAACTCAGCGCCCCCGACGGGGGATGCTGGTTGTGCTGCGGTAAGTTCAATCAAGGTGTCATTTTCTTCTTATTTTGGAGACGCCCCTTTGGGATATGGACATTGTTTCTTTCTCGGATTATGGTGTTACCCCCACGACTTTGAAAGTCTCGCATCTCATGGGAGAAAATTAACATCTGCTGACTCCGAGAGCGTTGCAGTGGGAGAAGAAGTGCAAGGGAATCCAGGACGCTTGTAGTGCTGGTGATTTCCTTGGCCCGCCGAACAAAGGTAAGCGATTAACCGTTAAGGAGGTCGATCCCCCCGCGAGCATCCCGCCCGCGGTAAACGTTTGATATAGGGCGTTCCCTTTGTAGACAGTTGGGTGGCTCTCTTGGTGGAATGTCAATGTGTCTGGCGCCCGTCGACGCCACGTAAAGAGCGTAATAAGTAAGGATGCATGTATTTATGTAACCTACCTTACCTAGTAGTGGGCGAAAGCTGTTTATTGAATATACGTACGACTGGACACAAGGTACACTGTGTTATTCTATCCACCTACCTGGCCCCACGTAGCGTATCTGAGAGATGGTGGATTGGTATAAAAATTCAAACATATTTTTGTCCTACAATAATAAATAATCTTTTGACGCAGCGGCAGGACACACCGCCAAGCAGGACAGCTTATATAAATAAAAAACCTTTAAGTTTAAGTATAATATAATAAAGCAGTACTTATATGTATAATATATATATATATATATATATATATATATATATATATATAAGTTAAATATATTAATAACTGTGGTTTACTAGCTTGTTAATTTTTATACCTAAGATATTACCTTAATAAACTTTAGTTTTGCCTGGCTATTATACCGTTTGTTATACCTTGTGATATTAGACTATAAACTTCTCGACTAGAAAATCGCAAATGCTTTCCAGGTTTGGCATCCTACCACCAGAGAGCGCAGAGCCAATGATTCCCCCTTTATTAACAAAGCTCATGCCATCGGTATAGCCGGCACCACTCTCAAGATACGCCTTTTCTGCATTTGTAAGTTCGCGACGTTCTGTTTCTCTCCACCTGCGCTCTGCATCCGCCTTGGCTTTGCGCAAGATGGCGTCCGTATTCTCTGTTTCCCAGAGATTGCATTTGTTGCACTCCGTACATTGCCTACCATCGCCCTCGGGTCGAAAATGTTGACAGAAGTGTTGGTAGCCCTCATTGGAGGCGCCGATATTCTTGCGGCAGACGTAGCACATTTTGTAGCCACAGGGACAGGTCAACTTGTTGCAACCTTCCGTCTTCACGAAACATGTGTTGCAGCGTGGGCATACGCGCTTGATTGCCATAGACATGGCTTGCTCGACTTGCGTACGTAGGGCGATGAGGGAAGACTCGTGACACAGATGAATGTCTACCCACGCTTTTGAGCATGACATACATGACAAGCGTCCACATGCTGGATTTTGGCAGACAAACTTTAATCCACGACGTCGGCGCTGGTACCGGCTTAGCGCTGTGGCGAACTGTCGATAAACAAATGATCTAAACGAGCCATTCAAGCTGAGAACGAGACAAATTGCACCGATGGCAACTAAAACCAACGAGGCTGGGGAGAGCAAGAGCGATATGAGAATGAAGACAGTATTGGGGATTGAATTCAAGCGAACCTTGGGGCGGGGGGTATCGTCGGGCATATATAGTTCGTCGACTTCTGCGTAATTGCAAAAGGGGCATCGAATCAATGGTAATCCACTTGCGAGAAGACCATGCTCCGCCAAGCGCTGATCGAGTTTCTCCAATACCTCGGCTCCTTTCTCTGCTCCGTTCATAGCCCGTCGGATGTGATCAGAAGAGATGCATCCCTCACAATCGGTTGAGGAGACAGCGGGACATCGCAATGTGCCCGTGTCTTTCTGTATACTACGCTGCCATGCTTGACCAAACACAGCCTCTGTTATAGACTGTTGTACGCAGCGAAAGCAGACCATGTGACCCTCGGTACCGCAAGTTGTCATCTCCTCAAAGACGGAGTCGGTGTAACAACAGGCGCATTCATACGTAGCCTCACAGGCCTCGGCTTCTTCCGTCTGTACCGACAACGCAAGAGCACGGTCGGCCCTTTCCCTGGTGTTTCTCTCCAATGTATTAAGGGGTAGAATGAGTTCCTCAAAAAGCTCTCGGTCGAGTTCGGCGTTACCTGTGGCTTTCACTGTGGGCATCAGCGACCCACCCTCAAATTGCCTCCAAGAAACCAAGGGATGCGTCTTTGCCTCAGACGACGTAACAGGCTTCCGGCGAAATATAAGTGAGGAGATGGCGAATTTCCACGATTTGGACGATAACTCAACAAGGGTTGGACGAGCATCGAGGTAGGAATAATTTGACTCGGAGAGCACAGCGTTGATGGCAGATCTAGAAACGCCCTTGAATTCTTGTAAAGCCAAGGCTCGAACCGCAGTCTTGTATGCAGGTGTCCTAAAGCTTTCGGCCTTGGAGACTGGTGTTTTCTGTGCCGCCTGCTGGTCCGTAGTGCGCCGGCGGCCCTTGACATGGACGGAGGGATTCTTTAGCAGCATGTCGGTGATGACAAACAACTTTGACTCGTCAGAGAGGTTGGAGAGCATCTCGCGAAATACTTCTATCTGTATGTCCGGGAATAGAGATGACAGCGTCTCCAAATCCTTGTTCAGGCTGAGGACATCGTTCGGAAGCGGTGCTATAGGCTCTAGTTGCGATTCATCAAATATGTAATCGGATCTGGAGGAGCATTCGCCGGTCTGCAGGTGCAACTGCGACTGCGACGGCGACGGCGAAGGTGAGGAGGATAAGGGCGACGATTGTGTTACTTGGCTCCGGCTTTTTGAGCGGCTCGCCTTGGATAAGGTCCTTGGCCTCGACGGTCTTGACGGCCTCGACGAGGTCCCAAACAGGTTAGAAAGGAACATATCTGCTGATGATCGGTCTGTGATCGAAATACGTTGGTCAACACCATGATCGCTTAGGATGAAGGAAGCTCAAGGCGGGAGGGACGAGGAATGGTGAGCGAGGAATGAGAAACGAAGAATGAGAACAAGGATCAGATTATCGAAGTGTCTTTTCCAAAATATCGGGGATCTAAAGGGAAACGGAAGTATTCATAAACGCGAATAGAAAGTGCATCGCGACGAGGCCGGCAGCTGATGTTCTGGCCGATGTCAAAAGTGGTAGAATAAATAAATATGTATACAGAGTGTGCTAGGTAGCCTTAGGTAGTCCAGTGGTATAAAGAGAAGGGTCCGGTCCGCGGGACGCGACACGCCAAGGATCGAATCTAGGCACTACCATTACCTAAACGTGGTGGGTACTGCCTTACCTCCTTCGGCTAGTAGCGCTAGCAGTGATACCTTGGTACCTACTTACCTAGGTACTTACTAGACAGTGCTGACTGGGTGTACGTACACAGGTAGGTAGAACTTAAAAAGGTGGAAAAGAACAGGGCAACAGATATAACTTAATACACCCAATATATATATGTCGTAGGCAAACTCGTAATGATTACCATCATTGTTGATTCCATCCATGTTCACTTCGATCTCCTAACCTCTACCGACTCGAAACCAAGCTCTATTTATTATGTCTATAAGCTCAAGAGAAAGAGAAAACCAAAAAAGCACGTATAAAAAAGCTTAGTTTCTTATCATGGCTTCCCATTAAGGAATTTCTCTAGGTCTTCAAACTCTCCACTGTGTCTCATCATATCGTAAAACTGCCCTTTTGCTTCGTATAGTTCTTTGGGACTGCCCACCCTGCGGAAGTCAATGAATAAGTGATTAGCCCGAACAATTCTCTAGTATCGGATAGCTCGACGTTGCCGGACTTACTCTAGGACCGTGCCAGCGCTCATCACTACCACGCGGTCATAATCGATGATAGTCTTCAGTCGGTGGGCAATGGTGACAAGCGTCCTATCGCCTCCATGTTCGTTCAGCTCTTTCCGTAATACCTCCTGTATGCCCTGGTCGGTCTCGTAATCCATGCTAGCGGTCGCCTCATCAAGCAACATTAGCTTGCTCTTGCGGACAAGGGCTCTGCATAGCGAGAGAACCTGGCGCTGGCCGTGAGAGAAGTTTTCGCCCCTTGCTTTTACGATGGTAGACAAAGTAATGCCCGAGCCATTTATATTAGCACTAGCATCGTCATTTGCGTCTCGTTGGACCTCGAAGGACGCGATTCCGCTGCAATAATCGAGAGCCTTCTCAACCGTTTCCGTAGGAACTTTGTCCGTTGGGTCGAGATTGGAACGGACGTCGCCGTTGAATAACACTGCTTCTTGGGGGATGATGGTGAGAGATTCGCGGAGTTTTTTCCGTGGGAAACTCGTTATATCAACGCCGTCAAAGAATATCTGGCCTGACACGATATTGGTGAAACGAAGCAAGGATAAGACCAACTAACACAACAAATTAGGGGTGCTCATGATGGATGGAGGAAAGCCCATGGTTCACTTACTGTACTTTTCCCCGAACCCGTCCGTCCGACCACGGCTACTCTTTCACCGGCTGCGAACTTGAGGTTAATGTTCTTTAGAATTTCAGGGCCGTCATCATCGTATTTGATAGTGACATTACGGAATTCGATTGTGCCGCTTCTAGGCCAATTCTTTGGCAAAATTACGGACGGGTCGTCTGAATAGGCACCTTGTTGTTTGTACTCATCCGGCTTCTCTTCGGGTTCAACATTGGCATATTCACTAACACGATGATACTAAAGAAGCATTGTCAACTAGGTGGAACGTCGAGGTGCGTTCAACGGGGAGTGCCTACGCTTTGGAGCTCAACTTCAACTTCATTCATTGCCCGCACGAGGATGACGATGAGCGTATTCAAGGTCTAAGTTAAGTTGGGTCAGTAAAATGAACGAATATTCCTCCAGAATCACTTACAGTAGCATTCGATAGAGAGAAGCCGACAATACCAGCAGCAACAACACCAGCTTTGGACACAGCAATGGCGCCCGCAGCGACAGTCACCAAAGTCGTCATCATGTCGATCCTGAGAGCTATCCAACGGTTGCAGTTAAACTGGGCTTCCAAAGCTCTCTCGAGCACACGTAATTTCTCCGCGAGCTGGTTTCCAAAAGTCTCCGGCATGCCACTGCGGGCCCGGATGATTTGAAGTCCAGCAAGGCTGTCCGCGAAATGCGCAAACACAGGTGATTGTGCAGATGAAACTAGTCGCTTAATAGCCACGGCCGTTCTGGTATAGATCTCTCCTGCGATAATGCCTACGATGCAGCACGCAGCAACTGGAAACATGAAGACCGGTAGGACGGCGCTGACAGCAAAGCTTTGAAAGCAGAGACGAACGGCATTCTCAATGGTCATACGCAGCATGCCTATGATAGCCGTGTCGAGGGAGGCCATGTCCCGCGAAAAACGGTTAACGATGCGGCCGACCGGCGTCGCCTTGAACCAAGAAAGGGGCACGTTCATGATAGCCCTCATAAAGTTACTGTGGAGAGTGCGCGCCGCGATCCAGCCTCCGCGCTCGTAGGTAACGTATGTCAACCCGTTGAAGAAAGTATCCCCAAAGGTCCAGGCAGCGTATATGCCGAGATAAAAGGCGACATCGTAGGCGTCGTCCTTATCATACGCGTCCACCCAGACCGCAAGCCACAATGTGGTTCCAACAAATGAGGCATTGCTGAGTACACTCATCAAAATGGCAAGTAAAGCATGAAAGGGGCTGCCAAATAATCGCATGTAAGAGAAGACTGGATTTCAGTTAGTAATACGAAAACAGGCGGTTGAAATCTGATCTGGAAAGATCAAGAATACTGACATTGTAGGCGCGCGGTTTGCCCTGTCTTTAATGCCTCCTGGGTGACTTCATCTTGACGCTTGGCCGCAGCAGCAGCAGCACTCTTAGTGTGGCCATTCGCAGCGGTCCCGTTGAGGCCAGCCCCGTTCGTTTCGGCAGCGTTTTGGGCGGCCACTTCCACAGTAACATCCACATTACCTTGATCCAGGAGTGCCTCGTCTACGCTTACCGTGTGACGAGCGATACCTATATTCTGCTGTAGATCTTTGATCTGGCCATTCTCCATAGCAATTGTGAGGTCAGCTTGGGGCGCGATCCAGGGCAGCTGAGTAACAAGCACCACGGTTCGTCCCCTCAGCAAATCGCCGCAGAATGCTTCTTTCCAGAGCATCGCCGACGTCTTTGCGTCCAGTGCAGAGAATATGTCGTCAAGGAGAATAACTGGTGCCTTTGAATACAGGGCGCGAGCCAGGGCCACTCGTGATTTTTGACCATCCGACAGTGAAGCTCCATTTTCACCAACCTCGGTCTCGTCTCGTTCCGGGAACTCACCCATACTAGGACACTTGAGGTTAGTAATTACGATTCTGTCGGTGACTTGCGATCGAGTTTAAAACTGTGAAAGGTTTTCAAGACATGATTTCAGCCTGGAAAAGGCTTATACTCTAGCAGTTGCTAGAATCCTAAAAGGGAATTCCTAGAATTACTCACTCGATAGCCAGGCCGCATGCTTCGATAACTCGATCGTATCTTACTTGCTCGAAGGGGCTATTGAATAGAATGTTTTCGCGAATCGTCTCGTTTTGAAGCCAAGGACTCTGGGATGCATAGGCGATATCTTTTGGGCACGTAATAGAGCCATTTTCAAGAAGAGTCTCCCCTAGAATTCCCATAAGCAAGGTCGACTTTCCGCTCCCGCTAGGACCTGTAACCACATTCAAGCCGCCTTCAACGAAATCGATAGATATATCGCTTAAAAAAAAGGCGGCCTTCTTGTGACGCCTTAGTGAAGCTTTTGTGATTTTCAATGGACCTTCAGGGTGACGTAATAAGGGCATGACGTTGTCAAAGTAACGATCCAAGCGTCTAAGAGATACTAGAGTTGCTGTGAAATGCCTCGAATACTGCGAGGCCATTGACAAATTGCGCCGTAGCGTTCTGACCAGGCTGATAGATGTGAATGCAATCTCAGCCGTCAGCTTTTCCTTGCGTACAACAGTATGAAGTCCGAACATGAGTAGCAGCGCGAAAGTAGGAATGCACTCCGTGAGCTGACCTAAACATATGTAACTAGAAAGGCCGATTAGTCTGCTCCTCGTAGATGCGAGAAACCAGTACGTTACTCACAGTACATTAAGGCCCCATATCTTCTTTTGTTCACCTCGACGAATCGCTTCGATTTTCTCAATAATCGCATCTTCCCAGGCGAAGTATTTGATAGCCCTAATAGAGGATAAGTATTCAGAAACGGCCGAAATGCGCGAGTCCTGTATCTGTTTCATCTCGCGCTGATAGCCCATCATTTTCCGTGAGATAAGCAACGGGAGGGGTGTCAAAGCCAACATGACAGCGGCACCGACGAGAGCTGGCCAGCCCATCAACTTGTATAACCCCACCAGAACAACTACAGTGCCACAGGGGACTCCAAACAAGACCATGATGATGTCTCTGCCGTAACAGACGGCATCGACATCAGCACTCATGAGGTTCGCGAGGCGACCCGCGGCGGTTGCGGCTTGCGGCCTCTTCGGCTTGTTCACGTCTTTTCCCGAAGCCTCGATCTCCGTGAAGACCTCGTCGTCCAGCTCCATAGATCCCATCGCCTTGTAGTAGAGTTCCTGAGTTAGTGCAGCTTTTACCCGCACAATCACGCGAGTTCCTACGAATATGTATCCCTGAAAGGCGATAGTACGAGAAAACGGGCCGATAGATAGCAGGATTAGCCATATCCAGGGCCGAACACTCGCAGTTTCAGGACTGCCTATATAACCTAGCAGCTTATACATGGCGAAGGGGCTTAATAGCTCGATGGTAAAAGATATGACGGAAAGTAAAGCCATGGTGCTCAATTCTGGCTTTAGAAAACGTAATATCGTCGAGAAGCTTCGGCTGGACTTGGCGCGCGCCGCAAGGATCCTTGACAACAGAACGAATGGCTCATCGTACCATGGGAGCTTCGGAAGCTCTTCAATCGTCATCTGACGACGAAACCCTCTAAGCAGAAGAGGAGTAAGCCACTCGTATGTGGCATAATATCCGATCCAACTGCACGTTTCTTCTGGAGATGGCTCTCGAGTTGGGATCTTTTCAGAAAGGTCTAGATCTATTGACGGAGGTATCCATTCCCTTGGTGTGCTTGCAGCCAAGAGGACAGCAGCACTTAGCGTTGCTATGCTGCTTACCATGACGGGATTTGGATGCCGGCTGTACGTGACATCCACATACGGAAGCAGTTCTCCTACGACGATGAGAAGCCATGCAGTCACAAGGAGAAAGTTCACATGGTGCAATGCGACATGTCTCCACTCAAGATCGTTGAACAACCGCAGCAGGCCTAGGACAAATGCATAGGTGAAGATAGCGACATTGGTCCATTTACCGCCTGCCTGGACAGCAACAACGGCCATCAACGCCAACGTAGCAGCCCGGAGAATTTGACTGCATATTTCATATGGCAACGAAACTGTAGACGCATTGGTCTCGGGCAAGGATATCTTTGAGGACGATCTCTGGAGGAGGTACCTGACGAGGAGCAGGAATGAAGCAACGATAATGGTCAGCTGCAGATATCCAGTCTGCGCAAACTGTGAAACTTTGTGTACCCATTGGAGATCCGCGGTACTGCGAAATGTCAGAGCGTGTTCATATTCGCTCAGCAGAAATACTCACTCATGCAGACGAAGGCTGAACTGTGAACTCCCAGGATAGCTTTGAAAGTGAAGGGGCGCGCCCCAATCACTACTACTGGTGAGGAAGAACGAATACATGAGGGATCATGCCAAGATGAAACACAGTTATAGAGATGTTCCGGCTAGACGAATTTCACATGATAATGAAGGAAGAAAAGAGGAACAAGCGATTTGACAGGGCGGTGACGCGTGGTGATGGCGGCATCGGTGGAATCCCTGCGGTCAGATGTGCAATTCCTACCTACAGGCTACCGATAACAACAAAAACAGACACTACTGAAAGACCCCTGCCAAGCGTATTTTCTTTGGGAGGGCTCCGTTTTGATGATGTCCGAATTAGCCTAAGACGACATCTTTTGAAGTGGAAAATATCAATGCCATGACGACAGCCAATCAGTTGTTAATGCTCTTATTTTACATATATAATCCGCCGGCCTTATACAACACGAGCATGAGGACAGGTGTAAATGCATAAAAAGGCTTGGAAATGTTCTCCGAGAATTATTGTTGCCGCCTCGTCTCGTGTCGGCGATATGACTAGTTTACTGCGGTTAACGACAATGTCCGCTCCGAGGCCGCCTCTAATTATCGGCTAGAACATGCCGTCGGGACATTCCGTACTTATATCTTCAGGTACGACGTAGTATTCTATGATTCGGGTGGTCTCCACCATGACTGCTAGAAATCATATTTTATCATTATAATTAAATTAGTCCCAAGTTGATTAGACATTGCTGGGGAAAAAAGGTAAGAGAGGAAAGAAAGTAGTAAACATGATGTTCCAGTATACGTAGAGTAGTTTACGGTCGCGAGGGCCTTGAATGAGAGTATAGTTGTATCCATTACTAGCTACACAATTCCATATGAGATGGGACTACTATCAAGGATATATAGTTATTAACGGGGAAGCTCCTTCGCGCAATAGAAAGACGATTCTACTTTGTCTATTGTTGTACTATAAAGGGCCCTCATCCTCCCAATTCTTGAAGATCCTATTTAACTTAAGCCAAACCTATATCGGCACAATGACTCCTTATTTTCCTTCAAAAAAAGGTTTCCGCATTAAACACAGTATACTGTGAAGAAAAAAGGCATTTCGCTCTTGGTCCCCTTCTATAATAAATGTCGCTCATCCTAACAAGCGACTGAAACTGTAGCGCTTGAAACATACCCTGTAACGCAAGTCATTGATCCCGTTGTCTGTGGATTTGTTTTGCCTTGATGTGCTCTATCTAGTCTCTTACTTTCCATTAACACCGTTTGTTCCGTTCGTAGCATTTGTAGCCGATAAGACGGCCTTTTCTAGTGCCTGCTGTATATCGTGGACTAAATCCTCGGGCTCCTCGATACCATTGCTTATTCGGACGAGATCATCAAAGACGCCCACAGCCTCCCGCTGCTCCTGAGGTATGCCGGCGTGTGTCATGGCACTTGGAACCTCGACCAAGCTCTCGACGCCACCTAAGCTCTCGGCGAGAGTGTAGATCTTGGTGAGCTGGCAGAAACGTTCAGCCGCGACACGGCCGCCCTTTATGCGAAAGGAGAGCATGCCGCCACCCATTCCATCCCGGTGCTGCCGTAACGCGATTGCGCGGTGGGGGTGAGAGTCCAAGCCAGGGTAATTGACGGCGATCACATGAGGGCTTGCTTCTAGGGCCCGTGCAACCGCCATCGCATTTGCGGTGGATTGGCGGGCACGGAGATGAAGCGTCTTGAGACCTCTGTGGGCTAACCAGGAGTCGAATGGCGAAGGTACAGCGCCACCGGCGTTTAACAAGAAGGCTAGCTTGTCTCGCAGCTCTTCTGAATTGCAGGCAGCCACTCCCATAACCACATCGCTGTGGCCGTTGATGTACTTAGTGACACTGTGCACAACGATATCGGCGCCATGATCCAGCGGGTTCTGGACGTATGGGCTTAGGAATGTGTTGTCCACGACGACGGCGACGCCCCGGGCGTGTGCAACGCTGGCGACGGCGCGGATATCGACAAGCCTTAGCGTAGGATTGCTAGGCGACTCAATCCAAATCAGCTTCGTGTTGTCCCTGATGTGCTCTGCAATGTCGACCTCGATCTGCGGGGTAAATGTGACTGTAACTCCATGCGCCTTAGCAACGCGCGTAAAGTATCGGTGAGTGCCGCCGTACACATCACTGACGCTGATCACATGCGACCCGGACGCCAAGCTTTGGAGAATGGTGGCCGTAGCAGCGCTGCCGCTCCCGAATGCAACAGCGTATTTGGCATGCTCTAGCGCCGCGACGGCCGTTTCGAAATTGTCTCGATTCGGGTTCGCGCTTCTCGAGTACTCGTAGATGCCTACGGGCTTGCCGACGGCAGTCTGGGCAAACGTCGTAGACAGCGAGATGGCCTCAATGACAGCGCCAGTCGTAGGGTCGTGTGGCGATCCAGCATGGACGGCAAGAGTTCCGAAGCCGTGTATTGGGGTCGGCGCCCGCGGAGGGGTCTCAATGGACGAGTCAATTGGAACCGTCATGATGATGATTAAGTCCCTAAGGCTTGGCGAGACGAAGACTTGCGGTTTTGTTTTGTTATAAAGTACCGCGATACAATAGTGTGATGGGAAGCAGTGATCGGCTTGTTGTGTTCAACGTAACCTAGACTCGAACAGACTATAAGAGAAAAAAAAAGAAAAAAAAGAGGAGAGAGAGAGAGAGCGAGCGAACGAGCGAGGACTAGAAAAGGCCGGCGGAAGAAGTGGTTATGTAGTCGATACTTAATAAGTAAGCGCCTGCCTAGGTAAATACTTAAGGTATTGAATACGTAGGTAAATATTACGCGAGAACCACCAGTACAGAGCAAGACGAGAATAAGTATTTCGGATACTGTTGGCTCTAAAAGTGGTAATGATGTTGTAGGAGAATCCACTGTGAGGGGTAATATAAGCACTCCCCCGTACCTGCCTTATAATACTCGATACTTAATAAGTAAGCGTCGGCCTAGGTAGGTATTTTAAAAAAAATATAAGTGTTGCGCAAAAATCACCTAAAAAAAAAGCAAGATAATAGTTTTTATATTTATATATTAATTTTTTTTATTATAAATAAATTATTTATTATTATTTTTATATTTTTTATTATATTTATTATTTATAATTAAAATATAATTTTTTAATTTAATAAAAATTATTATATTAATTTTAAACTTAGTTATAAAATTATTTAAAAATTTTTTTAATTTATATAATTATTTAAAAAATTATAAATTAATTTATAAAAAACTTTTAATTTTTTTATATATTTTTTTATATTTAATATTATATTAAAAAAAAATATATATTAAATATAAAATTAATATTTAAACTTTTAAAACTATATATTTTAAAATTATAAAATAAAAGCTTTTTATTATTAATTAACTTGTTATACTACTTTTAAGTAGCGTAGTTTTTTTATAAATAATTATTTATAAGTAAAACTATATAAAAGCTAGGTAAAAACTTTATATATTATGTTTTTTTTAACTTAGCTTTTTTTTAACTATATATAAACTAGTTTTTATTAATTAACTAGCTATAAAAAAGTAAAATAAAGTAAAAAAAATAAAATAAATAAACTTTTTTTTAAAAGCTATTATATTTTTTAGTTTTAAAAAAAAGTTAAAAAGGCTTTTTTTAGTCGCAAAGAACTTTTAGTAAAGTTTTTTTAACTTTGCTATATATTTTTTACTTTTTTTTTTTTTTTTTTTTTTAGCGCTTTTTATTTAAGCTGCTTTATTATATATAATAATTTTACTAATATTTATTAGCTACTTTATAATAAGCTTTATAAATATAGATTTTTTAATAGCTATATATAAGTTTTTATTATATAGCAGCGTTTTATTTTTTAACTTTTTAAATAAAGCTGCTTTTTTTTTTTAAAAAAAGCTTATATTTAAATATTATATATTATAATATTTTTTTGCTTTTTATATACTTATAAAAAAAGATTAAAAAACTTAATACTTTTTTTTTATATAAAAAAGCTTTAAAGTTAATTTTTTTAATTTATATTTAAGTTATTATTGCTGCTTTATATTTTAATAAGCTTTAATATTTTTTAAAAGCGTTATTTTTACTTAGCTTTTATTTAATTAATATTAAATAGCTATATTTTATTTTAATATGTTTTTATTAGTTTTTTTATTTTTTTTTAAAAAGCTTTATTTAGCTTATATTTTTTTTATTATTTTTTTTGCTAGCGGTTTATTTTTTTGCTTTAGTTTTTTTTTAAAAAATACTTTTTAACTTTTAAAAGCCTGCTTTTAGTTTATATTTTATTTTTTATTTTTTTAACAGCGTATAATAATATTATTATTTTATTTATAGCTTAATTAATAACTTTTTTATATATTATATTATATATTTTATTTTTATTAATTATAGTTTTATTATTTAAATATAAGTTAATTAATAAAATTTTTATTTTAGTTTTTAAATATTTTATTAAAATAGCTTTAAAAGCTTTCATTATTTTTTTTAAGTATTAATTTTAAATTATTTTAAAAGCGCTAGCTATTTTTTATATTTTATTTTTTTTTTTTAGCTTATATTAAATTATAATGCTATAAGCTAAAATATTTTTAATTATAGCTATATAAATTTATTTTATTTTAATTACGCTGCTGTTTTAAATAAAATTTTATAGTTTAATTATTATATATACTTAAATGTTTAGTTTTTTTTTAAGCTTAATTAAATATTTTTTTTATTTTATATTTTTATAAAACTAAATTTTTAAAAATTTTGCGCTATTTATTAAATAAACTATAATATTTAATAAATAAATTATTTAAATAAAAGCTGCTTTACTATTTAAAAAATATATTAGTTTATTTTTTTATAATATAAACTTTATATTATATTTTATAGCTTAGCTTTTATAAGTTTTTTATATTATTTTTAATATTTTATAGTTTTATTTTATTTTT
>MU380179.1:190036-242234 GCA_022495085.1 Xylaria sp. FL1042 | reverse complement strand
TAAATTAATAGCTTAAATTTTCAAATTGCATGTTTATAGCTATAATATTAGTAAAGTTATTAAGGTTTTTATATATAGATTTTATATAGAAATTCAGGGTGGCGTATTAACTTTATGTTTTGTGTTTTACGTTTTGCGTTTTTGTTTTGTCTGAAGTGGTCCCACTGGCCCACCGTCATGGGTCGCACTACCCGACTCATTTCGGAAGGCCAAGCGGTAAGAAAGGAGATCGAGCTAAGAAGTTTTGTGAAAACACACTACTATACTAGTGCGCGTTTTGTAGCCATATAAACGTAACCTTCCTTTCACGCGCCCTCTTCACGGGTTGCGCATTTATTATACCCTGATCCTATGGATACAAATGCATTGAAAGGGCTTTTTATGTCGGCCCTGGATGTGGCGATGGTGTCTTTAAAATGAATCTCTCCCTAAAGTCTGAAAAAGGACCCGTCGCTGGGTAGTATGGATCGATCTCTCCCCCACGCAATACAAGGTTGTTATTGTCGCAGTTGGGACGGTGGCATTCTACCGTAGCAACGAATGTTACGGTGCTGAAGTTGGCGATGGTAGTGTCGGTAATACCTAATAAGACAAGGTGCACATCATCGTGGTCAAGCATATCTCTTACACTATGCCACCCTGGCCACGATGCTTCGACTGTCTACCCATCCTCTAGAGTACGTAGTGTAGATTGAACTGCATGTGGATTACTTAGCAAGTACTTACATCTAAGTCATACGCGTGAGAGGCATGAAGGGCAGTGCTGAATTAGGAAGGCCCCCTCACGATGACGCGCATATTCAATATCTCTTGTATACTAAGTAGAGCATTAGCTTCACAACATATATACCAAGCAACTACGGAGTACCTACCTAGCATGTATCTTATCTGTGGCAGTACTTATCTCTCTGTTTACTGAGGGTTATATGCTGATTTCGAAGATCCAACAGAATATTCCGATCCCATACGACGTATATTCAAAAAAAGGTAGCTTGGCGGTTATTAGGCCCATGCAGCCATGTGGCCCATGTAACAAGGGTTTGTACTAAAGTTCCTTATCACCCTTCTCAGGCGCTGTTAATCCTATTGGTCACATGATCTTGCTAGGATTCTCGGTACCTGACTTCAGCTATTTCTTCTCAGACAGCATGTTTCACCATGAAGGCGAGGGCTGAAGAGGTAAGGGAACCTGTGACCAACATCCGACATCTTAACCCCATTATCTGTGCAATTCTATAGCAAGTATTTCCAGAGCTTCCAAGGCTTCTATAGATGCCCATCCCAAGAAATCATTACATTCGTGGTTTTTGGGCGCATGCCACATGAATATTGAACTTGAAGTAGCCTCCTGACTGGATCTCTTCGTTGACTACCTTCTGCAGGTCATCCAAATGGTCGCCAAATAACGGACCTGACACTCCCCGTTCAGTCATCATACGTGCCCATGTAAAAACGAGACTCAAGATACTGGCTGTCATATCTGCCCGCGTCTCGAGAACTCTGTCAGAGCTTACTATATCACTTATGACTGAAGTGAATCCCGCCGCCCGCATCTGTCCTGGCAGCGTGTTCCAGCCATGTTGGAACTGTTCGTGTAATGCAGCACTGAATGCCTTGCCCATAAACTCGGTTGTTTCTACTCTAGCGGTAGGAGTACTCTTGAGCCACTCACCGTTTAGGAACTCGCACTCTTCCCATTGAATATATCCACCAGGTCGTAATATACGAAATATGTTGCGAACAGCCGGCTCCCAGTCGCTCGGAAGCATACCAGAGACGAGCATACGCACATGAACCAAATCGTACTGTCCATGCATGTGCTGAGGAAATGATTGCTTGAAGTCTAGCAACGAGAGTGAAATCCCTGGCGGAAGCTTTTCCGGTGGTGGGAAAAGGTCTGAGGCTATGTCGTAGCCTTCGAATACCGCATTCGCATCTGAGACTGTTGGTTGAACTTGAAGCAGAAACCGGGCTGTACCGGTCCCCATATCAGCGATACGCGGGGCCGGTGGAAAGGTAACAGATGGATGTAGAATATAACCGATATTTCTGTTTATGGTTAAATAAATGGGACATGAGAAAGGCGATAAAGCGTACTTTGTCAATAGGTCGAACTGCTGATTGAGCCTATTAGGCTTTGTTAACAGGAGCAGCGCAGTATTAAGCGTGACGGGGTCAAACCTATGAATCTCGCTCGGGAGCCGAGTCATATTTTCCATGTACACGTCGGCCATCTTGAGATTGATCATTAACTACTTACGAATAGTATCATACGAGACGAAGTGTTCGTTCGATGGGGAGAACGGCAGCTGTAGTCGAGGTTACAGTAGGTATTATAGGATGACATGACCCATAGCACAAGGAGGTCTATAATATATGCTTATCTACACCAGTCTATCTCGGTTGATTTCATTATCCCCAGAGTCACTAGCGGACGGGAGAGCCCGCTTAGTATATTCCTGCTTAGGGTTAGGTCTCGCCGGAATTGACGCGATAGGTGGGTTCAAGCGTAGAAGTAACATGTCCTGGGGCCGGCCAATTACGTTGAATAGGGGTGTATACTACGACCACTTCCGGTTCATCGGACGTTTTCTGAGAGGCACTACTATGTGACATTCGGCCCGGAATTCTCAAATCACATATTAGGACCTCCTTACGGATGGGATGAAGATCACACCATCTGGTTTAGTGTGATGGTCCTAAGTACCTAGCATACGAATACTGAGTATATTCCTTCAAGACACCGCGGGCTGAAGACGCGCCTCGATCGACTAATCGGCAACCACAAGCCGCCATCCTTCCGGAACTCTTTCTTACATCTGGCCCTGTAACGCAATATGTCTATGCAGATACGCTGCAGGAGTGCGCCAAGATGTAACAACGTGCGGCAGGGCCCTTGTAAGATCCGATTAGGAGGCGTGAAAAGATGTCGCGGTATTGTTCCGCTAGTATGCGGATGGAAATAGAAGGCAAGTGATGTTCGTGATAACCTCGCTAACCTACTGGTGACTACTTACAACCCCCCGCTACGGGTGAGCTTCATCCAATGCAACGCTCGTATCTGGTATCCTATCCCCGTTTCCCCATGAACCGCACGCCTGGACTGCGTGACGCTCTTCTTGAAGAAAACCGCCATCGCAGGCCATTGCATTCACTAGCCTCCGTTTCTTCATAGATCATCCCTTGAAGATCGATATACTCCGTATCGCGAGTATTTTCCTAATATACCAAACATCTTGGGGTACGCCTAGTCAAAATGGAAATCAAGTCGACTGAGATGCCGGCACTCAAGCCCCCGGAGGGCGTTATTCCTAACTTCGACAACCCCCCTTCTATCCACTACGTCCATAACGCCGTGGCTATCTCGGCGCTGACTGTGTCGGCAGTCGCGGTGGCGGCCCGTACCTATGCGCGGGCGAAGGTCATGAAGAAATTTGATCTCAATGACTGTAGGTAGCCATCAAAAAGACTTAGACAGAGTTGAAGCAGCGATACTCAGATGAAGCAGGTGCCTTGATACTATCGCTGGTATGCGGCGTCCCATCCCAGGAGAAACTATATAGCTAAATATTTCTAGGCGGTAATGTCTGCATACGTCGCTCTTACAATTACCACTGGGCATTACGGCCAAGGAGTACATCAATGGAATGTTCCACTGTCTCGCTTCTCCTATCTTCTGAGGGTCAGTTGTTGATACTTGTCGTACATCTCTGTTCTCACCAAGGGGGCCCGATAATTAACTGCAAGAATCCGACAGCTTATGAATTACATCGAAATCCTGTACGGCCCATTAATGTTCTTCGCCAAATATGTCGTCCTACGCCAAATTGAATCAATTTTTCTTCAGCATCGGTTCCACAGCTTCAGCCACAGAGGTCTTATTACTCTCATTTGGTTGAACTTCATTTTCTATGCAGGTTGGATGTTCTCTTTCATCCTCGCCTGCATCCCTCGTGAGAAGATATGGAACCCAACAGTTAAAGGCCAATGTATCAATGTCGACGCAGCTTTGATTTCCTCCAGCGCAATTAACATCCTGTCCGACATTACTATTCTTATTCTGCCACTAGCTGCTATCAGGAGCCTCCAAATGGCTCGAAAATCAAAGATCAAAATTACAGCGATATTTGCCGTTGGATCTTTGTACGTTGAGGTCCCCTTTCCTCGAACATCGTCAAAACAACATTAGCAACATACAATAGGCTTACACTCAACTACTCAGTGCCATTGCGGCGAGTATAGTTCGATTTGTGTATACGATTGAGCTATCGAAAACCAAAGATATCACGTACAGGATCGAGCCGTTTGCATATTGGACGTGAGTAACAGTATCACCATAGAAACGGACCATGTCTGCATTGCTAACATCCTGTCTTATCTAGGGAAATTGAGTACGCCACGGTTGTTCTGGTCGCTTGCTTCCCGGTTTTCCCCCTCTTGTTTAGACACATTATAGGTGAAAGTAAACAGGTGTTTTCCTCAAGGGGCAAAACGAGCTTGTTTGGATCCTCCAGACCTCAGACTGACAAGGAGCTTGATCAGAGTAGCGTTACAAACCTGCGAGGCCATGCTGGACATGAGCTGGAGGAGAATAGTGGATGGTAGATGTGTAAGATTACTTATACGTGAGAGAGGCGCGGTTGTTCGATAGTTTGCTTTTGTAACGATAAAAACAATGTTTTACTACTCTTCGGAATCAGCGCAATGATTACGGCCTTCTAAATCAACCGCATAGAGCTTGAGCGTGCCTTTTAGTTGCGGCGTACGTTCTACGTTGCCAGTAAAGATGTGAAGACAGAGAACACCAATAGCGCTCCTCTCCCCTGTATTTTAGCAAGTTCAACGAAACTCCAGTAAGTATGCATGTGCGGTAGCGTATGGCCTATAGCGTACTTAGGGACTAACTAGCCCGCTATCTCGTAGCACTAATAGGTAGGTACTTAGTAGATAGCCGGTAATTGATCCTCGTACCTCAGCCGTACACTTCGCCGGCGCTCGTTATCTTTGCGTACCTAACCTACTTACCTACCAAGTAGGTAGTTCAATTCTTCCTCTTACAAACTTAGGAGTTATCAACAACCTACCCTACCTCTCCACACACACCTGGCTGCCCTGGCTCGCTCTTTTGTGCTAGGAATCCCCCTTCAACTCCCAGTTAAAGCACGTTCCTCAATGGACTTCCCGTTTGAAGTCATAGAACATACGATCCCTGCACAGCACCTACGAGAATGGCCCCGAGCTACGGGGACTTCACAGGAAGCTGTGCTACGTATTCACATCAAGCAATATCGGCCCAAGAACTACGACCCGCAGCCTAGTGACATCACGGTTATTGGGGCACACGGGAATGCCTTCCCGAAAGAAGTCTATGAGCCTCTGTGGTCCGATCTATATACACAGTCTCAAAAGCATGGGTTCGGTATCCGTGGCATCTGGATTGCCGATGTAGCCCATCAAGGCTATAGTGGCCTACTAAATGAGCAGCTGCTCGGCAACGATCCAAGCTGGTGTGATCACGCCCGCGATCTTCTCCATATGACCAACGTCTTCCGCAGCGAAATGCCACGACCCATTATCGGCATAGCACATTCTTTCGGGGGCAATATCCTCACGCAGCTAGCACTAATTCACCCTCGTCTATTTTCCGCCCTTATCCTATTCGATCCTGTCATCAATGTATTTTCTCTCAAGCAAACCGGCGCTATGAAGGGGGCCCGCCTTGCTGCTTCCCGCCGCGACTCTTGGCCGACGCGGGAGGCGGCCGTGCAATCTTTCCGACGATCACGCTTCTTCTCAACTTGGGATTCCCGGGTCCTTGATGCTTGGCTCACTCACGCAGTCCGCGATACGCCAGCAAACGGCCAGACACCGGAAGGTAATTCAACAAGCGACAAGGCAACGCTGGTCACATCACGCCACCAAGAGGCCTTTACCTATTTTAGACCCCTATACCCGTACGTGCGGGCCGACGGGACCGTTGACAGAGACGGTGCACCAGACTTTGGCCCAGATATGAATGTTCCACCAGACCTGCTTCGCCATTTCCCTTTCTATCGAAGTGAGGGTCATACGGTTGTGGAACAGTTACCACACGTACGGCCCTCGGTTCTTTGGGTTTTCGGTGAATCTAGTGACATCAACTTACCGCCGTCGAGTCGGTCGGAGACTGTAAGGGCATGTGGGAGCGGCTGCAACGGCAGCGGGGGCGTAGCAGCCGGCAGAGTCGCTGAGGTTTCCCTCAAAGGCCGTGGTCATTTATTTCCCATGGAGGTCCCAGGTATCTGTGCCGAGCACGCCGCAAAATGGATTGAGCGCGAAATGGAGCACTATTCCAAGGCTGAGCAGGAGTATGCGGACTGGGCGCGCCAGCCTTTGCGTGAGAAGACGATGTTAAGTGCGGATTTCCTTGGCGCTCTGGGAACTCCCACGAATAAGAAGAAATCCGCAAATCGCCGAGATACCAAGCTATGATATATTACTTATAGAACATCGGTCGTAGAGGCTTCTTCAAAGTGGCACTTGGTTCACGGGCTCGATATTACCAGAAGCGAGGAGTTTCGTTCTGCTATTATCTGATTATGATGCAATCACGGAAGACCGACGAGCTCATTCATGGGTTAGAAGCTAGAGTCATTGAGGCTTCTATCTTCGAAAGCCTATCACATACTGAGGTTGTCAGCCGCCTTTCAGCGTGGTTAACACTTAATGACTGTTACTTTTGACGGCTTATGTGCTTCTCCTCTGCCTTTACCGTACAACGTGCGACAAACTTCAATGATGTAAGTATGTATCCGTGAGTGAAGTACTTCTATCCTGTATTTCTGAGATGTATTAGGTGATTCGATATTATCAAGGATTCAATTCTTTTGTCTGAGTGTCATTTTTATAACGTTATTTATATCTAACTCTTACAATCAAGGGTAAGTAGTGCCTTTGTGGTGAATTATACCATGTCTTACAACCATCTCGAGCATAATCTCGGTTTATAAATTCTTTAAAGCTATTTGGTGCGATCCTAGGCGCACCCGAAAAGTCTTTAGGCTCTTTGAAGCGCAAAGGGTATGAGCAGCATCTAATCAGGGATGGAAGCTAAATCCATTCACTTCGATCATTAACTTGTTTAGCCTATGCACCCTATTATCACCAAATATAGAGTGAAATAACTTCTATACATACTATAACCCCTTGCTCTAACGCGCAACACTTCCATACCCTGTCCCTGTCAGCATGTCGGGGATTTCCCGTTCCCTTATACTAGTGTAGTGTAGTAAGTACCCCCCGCCTTGTGCTTGCATGAGCTCCAGGTTCAGAGAAGCCTGCTCCAGGTATTCCTTGTAAGAGTAACACTGCATCGAAGGATCATACTCAGTATTACGAGTGTCGTAGTGTAGGGGCTACGGAATACTATATGCTTTCAATCCCCAGGGACACTAGCGGAGGGCAGAATTCTGCAATCAGCCCATGTCAAGTGCCTCATTTCATCGCGATGTAACAGTGTCATTGTTAACACTATATCGGGTAGTTTTAGTCGAATCGGCTCCCCCGGGTATCTTATAGACCTGGTCCAACCTTACTCAGTATCTTGCACGTACTAGGATCAATCTATCAAGACTTGTCCTCCCAGTTAAGCCCCGCATGTTTCCGCACTACCCCCACATCTAAGGCATGCCACCTCGATGAGACTAAGTATGATATCTCGCGATTAAAGTCATGGAGCGAAAGCCACAAGAACAAGGTATATAATCCTTAGCTTAGCAAGATAATGTATTCTTGATCCTTCGGACTTTGAGGCAACTACGCTGGATATTAATACAGTATGGCTTGTTTACGAATCCCTCATAGCGAATACGTAACTGCAGGACTTGCAGTGCAGATACGTTACTCAACAGCCAGTTGGCTTAATGCATCATTGATCCTTTGAGCTTCATCAATTGATGACCATCTTTTTGCGGTGCCACCCTCAACGCAACTTAGGTGATATGACAGTGACCGCAATTCTCAACCAGCTCGCTTACACTGCAATGTATCGTTGATCCTTTCATGAGAGATTGTTCAGCGCTACTTGATAGTATTCATCGTGATGTTTCTAATCTTCAGTCGACTCGATCAACCTAGCCTTGACCCCTAGACTGAATGGCCAATCTGACATTGCTTACTTAATATGCCTCATGGCGCCTTGATTTTATGTTGCGTTGGATTACCTGATTGCGTATGTTAGGTTTATAAAGGCTCGAAGAGTGTAAGCTCTATATATATATCATTTTGAGATGATCAAGTTTTTGGCTTGATTCTTGGTGACGGGCATCAAATATCATTCAGGACTTAGAACCCCCGTCACATTAGCATTTTGCACAATCCACCTAGAGTAAGAACCGAAAGTTCCTCGAGATGCTACCGTTAGTGGTGATTGCCCTTGGCATTGCTTTTCTTCTGTATTTTGGGTACAGGTGGGCGCTGCCGAAGCCGTTGCCAGACATTCCATAGTCGAGGCGACGAGGAACTTATTTGGTGATGGTCCTGCTTTGATAAAGGAGGTGTCTAAGACTGGCGACATGATGGCGTGGTTCTTGAAGCAAAACCAAGACACAGGCTCTGCTGTCAGCCAGATTTTCCTCAACCCCTTAGGCCGACCCTTAGTCGTAGTCCGAGACTGGCGGACAGCGCGTGATGTCAGTGAGTAACCTCCAAACTTTATAGTTTGCCTTATCCTGCGGTAGCTATCACCCACTTATCAAGCTGATATACGAGTCTTCACCCCTGAACTATGCCCATTTGCTTATATCGTTTCATTCAATGAGATATCTACTAACGGCAATCCTCAAAGTGTTACACCGCTCCCGTGAATTTGACCGCTCTAGTCTTATGTCGACTTATGCCGAGGGTCTTTTAGACCGGCAACATTTCATACTGAAGACGGGTGCTGAGTGGAAATTACGCCGTCGCCTCATTGATGATACCATGTCGCCAGGTTTCTTGAACAACGCGGTCTCGCATACAATCTACGCACACTGTCTCGAGTGGGTTGAGCTCTGGAACATGAAGGCTCGGCTGGCTGCCGGCCGCCCCTTCAAGGCCTACTATGACATCCATTATGCTATACTTGATACGGTGCTTGGGTTCTCCTTTGGACCTCACTTTTCGCGTAGCGCGACAAAGCCCCAGATCAAACGCCTGGCTCGAATGAGTCAGTTCCCACAGGATTTTGCAGGCACGCCAGTCGACTTCCCTGAGGATCCTATTGATGATGCTCTTAGATCTATGCTTCAGCTTCTGGAAACACTGGAAGAGGTTAAGACCTCCCGGTTCATACCACTGAAGTGGTGGCTCGTTAAAAGGACATCTGTCTTCCAGAATCGCAAGCGATTGAAGAATGAATGCATTCTCGGCGAAATTAAAAAAGCCGTTGACGCCCGGATACAAAACACGCGAGCTGGCAGCATAGAGGATGAGAAACCTTCATTGACGCGCTGTGCGGTGGCGGTTATCGTCGACCGAGAGGCACGCAACGCCGAGCGGGAGAACCGAGCCCCTGAATTCTTCTCGACCATGGTCGTGGAGGAGATCTGGGGTTTGATAGTCGCGGGCTCAGATACCCTGAGCACCACTTTCTCCTGGGGCGTCAAGCTCCTCGCGGACCACCCCGAGGCGCAGGATCGTCTGAGAACGACACTGCGCGCCCTCCACGCGCGAGCAATCGAGGAAAAGCGTCAACCAACAGTCGAGGAGATCCTCCAGGCGCCCGCGGACTACCTCGACGCCACCATGGAGGAGATCCTCCGGTGCGGTGGCCCCATCCCCATCGGCGATCGCGAGGCGGTCGTCGACACCGTCTTACTCGGCCATAGGATCCCCAAAGGCACTAATGTGCGCTTCCTACATAACGGGCCGGGAATGCGACTCCCAGAGCTCGAAGAGAACAAGAAGAAATACGGTAAGGACTCGGGAGATCAGTCTATCCCCGACTGGGACGACGAGGACATCGACTTATTCAAGCCCGAGCGCTGGCTATCTGGACCGAAACAATCGGCGGGCACCGGTGGCGCCGAAGACTGGGCCCATCGGACGTTCAACGCTCAGGCTGGTCCAAGTATTCCGTTCGGACTGGGCGTGCGCGGCTGCTTTGGGCGCCGCCTCGCGTATATAGAATTCAGGATCCTGCTGACCATGGTGATTTGGAATTTTGAGTTGCTCAAGTGCCCCGATGAGCTCTCGAGCTACGCTGGACAGCTCTCGTTTGTGAATAAACCCAGAAGCTGCTATGTGCGGTTGAGAAGCACTAACTGCACCATGACTAGCTAATTTGGAGCCGAGCTAATGGTTTTGTTGACTCAATGAAGCTATTCTTGAGAGCATTTTGCAACATGGAATCATAAGCATAATTAGGTGCTGGGATATTGTCTATTATGTATCTAAACTGATTGAATACTTCATCGGTTTCATTAAGCAGGGCGGCAGAATGAATATACCGCATCCACTATGCCAAAAACATTATGTCTGAAGCAAGCTTGAACATCATATCTGTTAAGTCCTTGTTCAAATAACTCGTCGAAACCAGTACCTAGAGATGGAAACACTTCACCGCGAACTAGGTTTTCCCAGTTCTCAATTGACAATGTATAATAGTCTTTTGCGACGCTTTCTCGATCACAACTACTTCCTACGCACGAGAATATCTCCGGGTTTACAAGTGGTTTTGAAAGCTGCTTCTAAAAGAAAATATTAAAAAGAAAAAAAAAAGTTTTATTCAAATATAACTAAGTACCTAATGCAACGACTAGACAAAAACAAGAAATCAAAGTAATTGGTAATCACTTACCTATGACCCCAAATTGGCTCGTAGACCAGAATAGTGATTCCGGTTGTTATGGTGTACCCAAATGATTTGCGTTTTAGGGCCGGTGAAATCACTGTCATGAACTTTAAAGCCCTGACAATCTGTCCAGATTCCCAAAGCAACATCCAGGCCTCTACTTCTACCCCACAGGTGAAAGATAGCGGCTAAATGATCCTGCAGGAACCATGAGCGGTCGTTCATAAAAGCATCGGACTCCATTTTATTCCCTAAGTACTTTGATGCCCTGATACTTTCCGCAATACGTCTGCTATCTTTGTTGTCTTGGTCCAGAACAGCTTGGAGCTCTTCGATGCTTGGTACGGGTAGACCTGGTGCCTGTGCTTTAAGGCTACCCCGGATTGCGTGTAATCCGCAAAGGCCATCCCCGGGGGTTGGAATCTTTTTTGCCGAGTTTGGGAATTGCCAGCAGAAGACAGCCTTGCCATCACGAAGAGCAGGTCGATAATCATGCTTAGTCTGAGTCTCTACCGGAGACAGCGCCGTGAGAAAAGTTTGATTTCGGGCTGAATTAGCGGGCGACGATTCACCCCCCCGTTCTGGCAACCTTAAATAGCTAGAAATATATGAAGCTGCTTCTTGAGCAAGGGCTGACATCCAAATGTCAGGGGATTGACGCCCAGCGGGATACATATGTAAGGTCTTCTTCACTAAGGTCGATAACACTTGACAAAAAAGACCGCTGCCCGATTCCACACACACGCTTGACCGAAAAATTGTAGCGCCAAATGCTCTCCGCGATGAGAAGATTGGAATTCTGGAAAGTCCTATCCGCAAGAAGTACTCGAAATGCTGGATGAATCAAATGGAATGATTTTGGGTCAAAAAAGGTTGTGGCAAACGAGATGTCAAGGGTGTCTATCAGACTGGACCTAAGAGCTTAAGGGCACTGGCACTAACAATATTTTATGGCAGTTTGATCGTTTGACAATGACTTTTCGTTTGCGAGTTGTGGCCTTGTGCTGAAAAAATAATGCTCTGAGGAATTAATACTCTTCGCTTTGATGCCTATCGTGGTCAATTATATCAAGAGGCACTCAAACACAACGCTTTGTTTACCCGCCATCCTGTTCCCCAAATTTGAGAACGTGATTATTGTCACTAACATAGTCACTATTCGACATCTTTAGCCTTAGCCCAACTACTCTAGTTTGAAATCAATATAGCTGTTATCACAAGGGCTAAATTCAGGCCTAAAGAATGACTCAATATGAGAATAATATTCTATGATCACATGGACTCTTGACTATCCAGTAGATTTTCGTGGCCTACAGCATGCTGTTAAGTGATGCCCACAGGCTTCCGTACACACAGCTATCAAGAGCAACCATCCGAATGTCGGATAATCAACAAAGCTCCACGGGTCAGCCCATCAGAAAGCCTCCAAAAAAATAATTGCTAAATTTCAAGCTCTTTGTTTGTAACTTACTTTACTAGACTATTGTTAGTGAGAACAATGCTGGCAAGCACAGACTAGGACTGAATGATTCGAATGCCGAGTGGCGGCACTTTTCGAGGCCGTCATAACCTACGTGGCTACCCGCACTTGTAAAACGCTGGCCATCATTAACAAGCAAGTGGAAATGGGATGAGGCTGTGGAATATCCTACTCGGCTAGAGCAATAAATATACCTAGGTACACAATAGTCTTCAAGATTCTTGGCCTTATGATTAGGTGAAATAATATATAGATGTAGGTAGTTGGAGAAGTTTCGTCCACCATCGTACCACTCTCTAGACCTATCACCGAATAAAGCCACGAAATCGAGGAAGCGAGACGCCCTCAAAGGCTCCTGAGTTTACCCTAGATATGACATACCTTTATATCACCTCCTTTCTCGACTTCCATCTTCCCGCCCAACTACTATCGTAGCTAATAACTAACTGGCTGTAGCTAGGATGCTTTTCTCTGTAGACAACCTCATATAGCCTAGCTTCCTATAGAATCCATCATAGGTGCTTGAAACACCGATTTGTACGTACTTACCGCGCATGTAATAATAGCGGCCACACATATCTGAAACGGGGAAACGACTTTGCATATTAGGTGGTTGTTGTAATACCTACCTATCACTCTTGTTCAATGTAGCATATCGAACCACGTATATTAATTCAACTATCATAAAGAACCTGACCGTTAGAATACCTTATCTATTATTATCCCATATTTCATTCGTGGTCGTCTAGAGCCCCACCATATTCATCGTAGGTAAACATATTCGGCCGGGAGCACTATACGTAAGATTTACTTGTCTAGACTCAAACCGCCAAATTGGGATTTGGTTCGTAGTGTGGTTCATAAGATGTCTACTCGAGCGCCCCGAATATTTCTTCTCTCTCTTACTATGAGGGTGGAATAAGGCACGCGATCGTGGGTGTGTCGGAAATATTGCGCTATATGAAGAAATAGAAACTGTCGAATGAGTTTGCAAGGTAGCATAAATTCTTCGTCGGCATGAAGAACTGGTCTATTGGAAAAAGGAGGTTACAAAGCATCCCTACTAATTATCACGATGCTGGGAGTGTAGCGCCTTCTACATGTAAGGCAGATCAAGGCGAGGAGATGGAGTTCAATGATGGGGTATGAGAACTAGTCAAGTGATAATAACTGGAGATGTTTAATTTTCGAGAACATGGCAATAGATCAGCTCACCCTTTCGAAAGCAGTCACATTATTATGCCGTATGGTTTTCCAACCGGCCATTGGAGATTCTTGCGGCACCCATGTTGTCATCCAATTGTAAGCCGTAGGGCCATCGGCGTTCACAGGCTCATGGCCCAGGCGCCCAAACGCTTTCCAACTCTTGACTGTCGTAGGGAGTGCTTCGATCAGGCTGGGCCATCCAGTACCGGGAGTGGAAAGGTAGACATGAGCGAATTCCAGTCTTTTAAGGCTAGGCTGCGCACGTAAGAATTGCAAAAGTGGTGGCGTGCTAAGAATAATTCCACCCAGCTTAACAATCTTAAGTAGAGGGAAAACGAGCGGCGCCTCATCAGTCTCATCGTTTCCACCGCCCAGCATTTTCAATAGAGAATGGCCACCTCTAGCCGGAAGCTGAGGCCACTTGCCCCCACACAGTATTGACAAACCTCGAAGAGTTGGTTGAGCACATTTGAATAGTTCGACAAGTACCTGGGATTTCTTAGCTTCGTCAGCTAGGAACTCGATATGTATCATTTCCAGAGCAATGTCCTGGAGGCCTGTGAATAAGTGTCGAATAGCGGGAGAATCATGGAGACGCTCAGCGAAGAACTCGGATACGCGCAAATGCCTGATTCTCCTATTCGCAGCGTAGAGTGCCCGCGCGATTATCTCGAGGAAAAAAGTGCACGGGAAAGACCCCCGACGTTGGACATCTATCCCATAGGACCTAAAGAGAGCTCAAGTTAAAGTCACGTCGCTCATTATGGGGAACGGTAGATTCGTACACGCAAGATTCCAAGCCCGGGAAAAGAAGGTGGCCATCGAATACCCAAGGCTTGATTTCGATTTGCTCGAGGGCTGCCGTGACGCCAAAGAGCCGCGTGAGCGCCGCGGCAACGGCCACTTCGTTTTCCTTCTGCTCTGCAATCTTCTCGTCCCACGTGGCCCGAGCGGTACTGATTACTTCAGCCTCTCTCTCCGGGCGAGCCCGCCGATGCTCGAGCACGCGATCAATTGCCGCTTCCCAGTCCTCTTCATCCGAGCCGTCGTCCGGGCCGAAGTCAACATCGTCAACGGGCTCATGCATTTCATTTTCAAGTTGCATCAGATAATCCTGCCAGAACTTCTCACGATAATACGCGGGATCAAAAACGAGGGTCTTCGTATATCGTGCCAGCGAACTATCTATGAGCTCGTCAACCACTTCGGGTAATTTCCCGAATTCGACGGTTCTAGTTCGACCGACATGGCCTTCAGGCAGCTCGGGTTCAAACGTAGGACCGAAGTTCCAGGGCGGGGTTTCGTCTTGTCGCCGACCGGAGAACCTGAGCAATTCAAAGAGTGGTCGAAGGGCTATGGCTGCAAACCGCTTATTTACCAAGCGCATGCGCTTAAGATCAGCTGTGTTAGGCAGAAAGGATGCGATTTTGGCCAGCAATTCTGGAGGTAGGGAGTCCATGTTTGGTGTGTGATACGAGCGCGCCCTGGTCCGTTAAAACTACGATAAGATCAGATGAGATTGCCAGATGAGGCTTGGGATGAATTTGCACACTTAAAACACGAGGTAGAAGACGATGACAATAAGAGAGGCAGTTTACATGTATGCGTAGAACTCAATACCTGCTACCTGAGTACTTAAGTACAGTTAGGTACTGTGCAGTTAGCTGGTTTTTGATATAACAATACCTGGTACCCATTTCTTCAGTGGGGTGACTGCCAGATATCTAAGTATCTATGTCGGTACATGTAGGTTAGCGTCTTTCGATGCCCACCGACCCCATAACCCCGCGATTAAGTACCTACATTGTAATACCTGATACCTACTGACCTAAGTACACATTAAATAATATTTTGTCCCAACGATGGAGGAGTATTGCTTGGCAAGGAAAATGCTAGACACCCTGAGCTCTGAGCTGAAAGTTTCTAGGAATAAGGTGCAAGGTAATAGGATCGGCGATAAATATCGATAAGGCTAGAGACATAGGTACCCAAGTATATACACTAGAATGGGTATTAGTACTGTGACATAATAAAAAGAGGAGACTTCTAGTGTAGCACCATGAACTTTGGTGTTGTAGTAGCTTTATGGTCTTGCATCGTCCGGGTGTTGAATACAAGACAACACAAGGGGACAGGGTTTGGAGACTTGAGAGATTCACGCCACAATATCAGCAGACAAGTTAAATTCTTTAAACATATATATATATATCTATAATTCTTGCTTGAATGCCATCTTAGTAAGGAGTAATTATTAAATAGGTTACCATCTGGCATGGAATAAAGGCTCGCTGTACATACAGTGTAAGGTACATGGTAAGTAAGTACCTATTTGGAGTAGGCAGTCAGTATCGTACATAATCTACCCTAACCTACCTATCAATCAGTTGCAGAGAAGGTGCACTACACTAGCGTCGCAGCCCAGCCCGCCGCAGGTCCAGTGACCAAGTTACTTAAGCAAGCTTTGCATCTCCTCTCTTCCTTACCTTACCTGACCTTGACTTACCCACATAATTTTTCTTTCTATGACAGCCACCTTTTATCTACAGCAGATAGCCCAGGTTAGTGTGTCGAAGAGGGTCTGCAGTATGAGAGGTGGGAAAGAAATTTCCCATTTTTATCCTGTCGTGTCGTGTTTCCCTCCAACCGCCGCTCTTCTCATCCACATGTAGCCACCCAGTGTGCTTCTCTCTGTTGATATAGCCCCTTCATCCTCCGTTCATCCTCCTGCTCCATCCACCACCGACGGCCTCCCCCCCTGCGCCGCCTTCCGATCACCGACCGACGGCTCCCCTCCTACTCGACCACGTCGCTATGTTATGGGCCCCATGGACGGCTGTTCCTACGTTTCTTTTCATCAGCGCTCTTCTTGCCTGGTGGCTCATTGAACCCAAGACCACCCACCTGAATCTGATAGTCGCCGTCGGCTGTGCCCTATTCTACTGGGCCATCGCCCCCGGGGTCGCCCAGTCCACCTTTATCCAGGCGTACCAGCTCTCGATCACTATCGTTGCCTTTCTACGACTGGACGCCTTAATTTTGTATCATGCCAATATGCTACTAACAGGTGTTGCTGTCTTGTGGTATGCACAGCCCTCCTGATACCCTCGAGACAGGGTTGTCCTACAACCCCATTGAAGTCACCTGTCGCTGATCTAGCTGTCTCTTCATAGGCTTGCCCACCGAGCTGTCCAGACCCTGAGGAAATCCGTCAACGACCTAATTGGTGTCTTGGGTGTTGAAGTCCCCGATGCGCCCGATGTATCCCTCGCTGGAATACGCGCTGATGCGGCGACCCTTAATTGGACTCGCCCCTTACCTACTCGGCCGGTCGCCAAGTTTACAATTCAGGTGAATGGGGTTAATGGTGAGTATTGCGTCCTGCGAGAACGAGATTGAAGGGACGTGCTGTTAATATTTCTTCTATTCAGTGGGTGACTCTGCAAATCAAGAGACAGCTATCACTGTAACTGGTCTGAAACCAAATCACTTTTACAACATTCGGGTCATCGCTGTCGGCTACAACAATTTTCAAGCTGGGAGTCGAGTGATCCGCCTACGAACATTCGGAAGAGATGGCCGCCCCCAGCTCGGAGATGGACGCCTTCCGTCTAATTTCATACTCGACGAACAACAAGCGGCTAACCCCAACGATCACCTCGACGAGGAGGGGGCGTCACGTGGGCCTGCGGCTGGTGTCGAGACAGCCTCAATTCCCGACAGTTCCTCCCTATCTCCCCGTGATGTGAACATAAATCCTACACTTGGTAGACGCAATACCTTGACCAGGAAGCACTCGCCATCGACAACTAGTATGGAGCAGTCGGTGAAAGATGTTATCGACGAGCACTCAGGCTTGTCACTGCAAGAGCTGGGAGAGAAATTCGAGAGCATACGCAGGGAGATAGAGGAAATACAGCAACAGATCGCCAAGGACGAAAAGGAACATAAAGAATTGATGGAGGAGCTGGCTGAGGAAAAGAAGTTGAAGAGACGAGTGCAGAAGGAGAAGGACGATACAACCGAGAAGTTAAAGCGAGAAATGGGATCGACAGAGAGAGCCATGCGAAGCGCGCAACAAAGAAAAACTCAGAAAGAGAAGCTTTTACGAGACAGGGAAGCAGAGCGACAGAAGCTTCATCTTGATATCGCGAAGTGGGACAAGGAAATTGCGTCCATGCGTAAGCGGCAGGGATGTTACGAGAAGGAAAGAGAGCAGTGTCAAGAACAGGGTGATGCACGAAGCGAAGCCCTTCGCCAGGAAATCGCCCAGGCACAAGCAAGTCTCGCGCAGGAGGAAGCCGAATTAAAAGAAAAGGGCCGAGAATTGAAGGACGCAGAGGACCAACGGAAAAAACTCCCTGGTGGAGAGGAAAGCGAGGAATGGAGAGAGAAAGACGAGGAGATCAAACGACATTGGGAAAATCGAGTGAAAGAGCTACACCGGCGGATGTATGCCGCTAATAGGCGGCTGCGGATGGCCAATGATTATGAACGTTTGCTGCAAACTCAAATAACAGCAGCCCACCAGTCTGGTCTACCGTTCTTGTACAACCAGGCCAACTCGTCTGGGGTTGATTTTGACCTTGGAGCTCAGAACCAGCTGAAAAGGCGAAGCCGGAATAGTAACTCCATTTCTAATGTTGCGATTCCTTCCCCTGCCCAATCCTTTGCCGTGCCAGACCGTCCGTATGGAGCTGCATCCAGTTTTACCCCATCACGGCCGACGACTATGCCACCTCCGTTCGCCCCAGGACCCTTCATGGACACCAGCGTTCCCTTCTCAGCTCCACTCGATGAGGAGGGCATCAAAGCACTTACAGGCGGTGCTCCTCTCAGCCCGACCGCCACGTCTCTCTTACCTGCCGGTATGCTTGACGATCTTCTTGATGATGACCCTCCTAGTCCCGGGTCTCTACTGCCTCGCCATGATACGTTCGGATCGGGTATGAGTACGGGCCATGAATTTGATGCCCAATCCCCAACTTCGTCAATTCAGTCACGCAGCCTTATGTCTAGCCCGCAAAGCTCCACGCATCATCTCCCATTCTCTCAATATACGGGAGAGAATAGCGAACGCCGGTCTCTAAGGGGGTTTCAGGGCGATTTTGGTCCGTCTTCGTCACCAGTCCCGCCAGCCGCCCAAGGTTCCAACCGCAATCGGTTCTTACCTTGGCTTCATCGTGGCACTAAGGAGACAGCGGAGGCTCCATCTCTGGGGACGCTGAAACCCAGCGAGAGTCAATCTCTCCCCCGGCAGACTGAAGATGGTGAGCCAGCTCCTAATAAGCGAAGGATCAGTTTCTCTTCCGGATGGAACATGTTCAACCGAGCCACTCCGCCCAGACCTGATGTGATGGGAACTACTGCAGCCAGCCCAAGAGGTCTTCCTTCACGACGGCTGGGACTTGCCACAAACACAAGTAGCCTTGGTAGCAACATATTTTCCGAGCGAGATCCCAATAGTCCTAGACCTCTCTCAATCGCATCATCCGAGATACCTCGCCCCTCTACCGATAGCGGTTCCATATGGGGTCGGGGGCTGCAACCGCCGAGCCGACTATGGCCCACAGAGGACAGCCCTTGGACCGGTTCACGGAACCCGTCACGGCGCCCCTCGCTCCATGGGTCTCCTTCCCAGTTAAAGACAACTCTCGCCGACGCCGACGACGAGATCTTGGACGAATCCGAGCTGCTTCATGCTTCTCCCAGCCAAGTTGGCGTTATCGGAACTAAGCCCGTCAAGTCCCTAAGTCAACGCCTTAACCCGGCCGCGCCTACATTTATGGGTGGCTTGTTCCGTGTACGAGTAGAAAAAGAGAAGGATGCGGACAAGGAGACGAAGGACTTTAAGGATAAGACTAAGAGTAAGGGAAAGGAGAAGGAGCCCAGGGAGAAGAAACCTAGACAATCTTTTACCTCGGTGTCTGATATCGGCACTACTTCTTTTGACGAGTCTCCGTCCGATCCTCGCAAATCGAGAGACAGGTTCTCGGTCGATTCCCCTTCCATCACAGAATCGCGTGAATCTCTAAGCCTTGAGCACCCCTTTTCGCATTCGCCCTCTGAACAAACCGGGAGCCTTGGAGTTAAGGAGCAGGAGAGCGGACTTAGGAAGCTGCTTCGTAAGGGGAGCTCATCCAAGTTCAGCTTTTCTTCGGTACGGGGCTTAGGTAGTAAGAAGGGCCCCAACAGTGTCGCAAGCTCGGATCGGAATGCATCTGGGGACCGTACTAGCTTTGACGAGTTTGCGGAAGACAATAGCGGCCAATTCCTCGGTCGTAGCTACGACAGCCTGCACAACAGTCCTTTGATGGGGCCGACGAGCGGCCCACGGTCAGCTAAGGACAAACCCGTTGGTTGGGGCTCGAGGTTCACAATAAAAAAGAAGACGGGCAAGGAGAAAGAAAGCTTTGACATTGAGAGGGATGACTCGGCTTCGAACACAGTGCCAAATACACCAGTGATGGAAAAGTAGCCCCTTATATCCAGTAGCGGACTGATGACTATTCAAAAGTTTCAAAGCGGTTAAAACATAACTCCGAGCAGCATAAATGGACTATGTATTGCCCTTTTTCAAAAGGAAAATTTAACGTCTTCTCTTAACATAAGAGATTGAGTGAAGTTGCAGTGATCCTCCAATTCTATTCTCTGTGTCATGTTGAAATACTTAACTACCTAAGATACCTCTCTGTAAGACGGCCTGGACCGGGCGGCGGTGGTGCGTGGCAGTACTTTTTTAGGTGGTTCGAGCTTAGGCAAGTGACAGGGTCCTTCGAGCGCTAAGGCGAGAAAGAGAGGGAGCTCTTGCTTGGTATTGAAACTTGCTCGCTCCCCGCCACGACGACAGTATTTAAAATATATAGATATATTCCTTAAGCTTCGGACATCGACAGCTTCTCTCCCAAGCTTTTCACCAAATCGCGAGACGCGATTGATTACCCAGGTGGTGTTTTTGTAGAACAAATATTCCCGAACATCCACAAGCATTACTGCCTCAATACCTACCTAGGTCCGGTAAGGTTAGACGAAGCAATTCCCACAGACTTTTTAGCTGCTGTTTTGTTTTCCTCGAACGGGACGAGTGGAAAGTAGATCTGGAATTGAGTGTTTGATTGATTTGGTGTACCGGATACCTATCCCCATTTCGAACCACGAAGAAAGCGATCAATCGATCGAGCGAACGAGCGAGAATTGGCATACAGATATACTTAAATCCCCCGAGCGAACAAGCGATTGAATATTCCAATATACACTACGTACATACACACACACACACACACACACACACACACACACACACGCTCGCGCACACACACACACATACATACCCGCACACCAGTCAATTAGTCACTTGGGCCAGGCCAGCTCATGGCCGTCGCCGCCGCCGGCACAGCAGTAGGAGCAGTGCAAGCGACACCGATCACGATGGCGCCCATGGAGGAAACAGACGGGAGCAGGAGGCGGGGAGAAGAGGCCAGCAAGGAGGGGGGTTCTGCAGAAGGACGTCTACCTATGCCGTCGCGGAATCCACTGCCGCTGTCCGCGAGCCAGGAGGCGCAGGTGCGCGAGGTATTCAATGCGCGCGTGAGGGCGCATTGTGCCGATGAGATTAAAGGTGAGGGGATTTCTATAGTCCTGCTTCATTCCTTTTACTCCTCCTTGTCGCTAATTTCTCTGTTTCCCCCTCTCCCAGTATCTGCAACTCTTCTCTTCGGACTCCGTTTCTAATTGTCCTTTCATATTATCCTTGATTTGAATTGCAGCTAATCAGAATATCTACTTCTCCCAAAACAGCCTTCGCAGAATGCGCCCGCGGCCGCACCTTCTCGATCCCGTTCTCGTGCCGCACCCTCTCGCACGCCATGAATAGCTGCATGCTGGCGCACGCGACGCCCGCGGAGCACGATCGTGCGCGCGAGGACTGGTTCGCGGCGCGCATGACGCGCGCCCGCGAGCGCGAGCGCAAGGAACGCCGCAAGATAGAGCAGGAACGGTTCCATAGGGAGTGGTGGGGTCTGCCCGAGCGCGACCCCGAGGAAGTCCGTCGCGAGCTCGAGAAGCTTGAACGGCCCGAGCGTATTGGGGGTGCGGTTAAGAGGCGGGATGCGAATACTACTGCTGCTGCTGAGGGCGGGACGAAGGGAGGGGAGGGGAGGTAGTTCTTGTTGTCTCATTGTGGGACGTAGGAATACCATGGGGAGAAATATCTTCCGAGAGAGGATTCGGGAGAGAAAGAGAAAGGAGAAGGAGGGGAAAAGGGGTTGTAGATCACGCAATCATCAGTACTCACACAGGCTATGATTGTGTATGTATATATATATATATCATGTGTACATTACGTCTCTTCCAAGTATGCATATGTGGCCAGGCGTTCCTTGGTTGCTTTCTCGCTCTCCGCCTGTTGCGCGGCGAGCTGATGTAGAAGCTAGAACCTTCTCACGCTGCTCTTCGCGAAGATACAAGCCTTGCGAGGATCAGTTGATTTATGTTCCTGGTCTCCACCATTTTGGTAATTGACAGATCATTGTCAGAGCTCTGTTACATTTATGCTTAAACGCGGGCTTCAGATATTTAGTTTATCTGGTACTCGCCATTAAAGGTCACTCTTATCTTGCGCAGGTCCAGGTACATCTTTCATCTACGGTCGTCTTTGCGAAATCTGTATCTTTTATCTACCTGACCCTGTACGCTTTTTCTGTATCCAAGAAGACCGTTTCAGGCCTCTCCCTGACTGAGGTACATTTCCCAACTGTTTTCTATTGCGTAATATGGCATCTTCCTCAAATATCTTCACCTCCTTAGTTTTCTCTTCCTTGTAAGTGCGTTATTCCCGTTGAAATTGCGTTCTAGTTTAGAGCCTCATTAGGGAATATAGATGACTGTATACTACTTGTTCCACTCGACACATCAATTTCTGCAGCATTTCGAAGAGCAGAGAACTTCCTAAAAAAAAAAAAAAAAGTTTTTTATTTCTTTCTTTGCTCTTTCTTTTAAATACGTTCTATTAATTCGGGGCTTCGTCATATCAATACCACTGTCCTGTTCTTGCTATGGGGGAATTCATACATTTACGCAGGAATGAAGGGCATTGCCAATTATAGGGAAGCTGCTGACTTAAATATGTGCTCGAAGGGTCAGATAACAGGAAGGAGTATGGCGGGATTGCTACAGCAGCAGGCAAATAAAAGAATAGTAAAATTAGTTATCACAAGTTACTTAACTTCTTCAAATTTATATCACGTAGCCTTTGACACCACAAGTCCATCAGTCCACTCTTAAACAAGTAGAATTCCCATATATCTTCACACATCCCCGAACTTCCCGCGGTCCAACACACGGATCATCTCCCATGGAGAATAGCTGAGAATCTGTACTATTAAATCTTATGACTCCAATATATCCCCCAATAATCCACCATGAGGTCTGTTCGCTTCGTCCTGCTCCTCACGACAGCCTAGGCGGCTACCGTCCCCAATGTAAGGGTGCCAATCATTATACACTCCAGGTCAGGCAGACTAATTCTCATCCTTCGATAGATAAGCAGCTCAATCGCAGAGCTGAATTTCCAAACAGACATCCCCGACAATTATTCACTCAGTGAAATCATGTGGAGTGGATTCGACGACTTCGACAAAGACCAAGCCTTCACGGGCTCAATCGAGGCAAGCCCGGCACTAACACCACCGTCATCATCCAAGCACTAGTCAAGAGACCTATGTTAACAGTACCGCTCAGAGCGTGATCGACCAGATGAGACAAATCAAGGGAGCTGATTACACACCTAGCTTCGCTATCGAGACCGACACCCGAACCCTCGAAGCTGGGGAACCTGTAAGTCAACCCCAGCTATAGAAATGAGTGTAGCACGAAGGGTATTCAAAGCGGCACCTGACCCGTCCAATCCTCTACAGTCCAAGACAATGACAGTCCAATGCTGCGCAAACCACGCGGACCCTTACCGCATCAGAGAAGGAGTCAACTACCTGCAACGTCTGGGAAATAGAGTCATGTGTGCCAACTCGCCACAGTCCTGCGGGCGCGTCAGCTGCAGCTATAAGTCCGGCATCTACTGGTGCAACGACAAAACGGTCCCCAGCGACGCCTACAAGTGCAAGATGTTCGGGCACTACGCCTCGGTAATCCTGGATCAGTGCGCCATCTACGGCACGAATCCGAGAGTATGTGGGTCACTCCACGACGAGGAGTTTGACTTGACCGCGATTGTCAAGGGGGCTCCCTGCTAAGGCGAAAAGTTGGCGGTTGCTGGGGCTGGGATGAAAGAGGTTGTGGTTGGTGTTTGCGGGCGGTGCTAACCGAATTTCCTATGAGACTGTATGAATAATATCTATCCTTGCCTTCACCGGACGAACAGTATTCTTAAATGCTCTAGGGTAAGTGTCTTTAGATGACAGAATACGAGGGCTTTGCTCAGAATATAAAAAATTAAAATTCTTAATAGGCGCATTCTGAAGATTATCGGTATAAACGGATGCGCAAGTTTGACGTGTCATTGAAGCAGCGGGTGGTCATATCAGACGTGTACACTTGCCTATGTGCTACGCTTCTGGCGGTTTCAGTGACCCCTATCGCTTTCTTGTATGTGAAGGGATTGCATCCTAGATCCCTGTGGGAGGTTAGTTTTTATCAACGCCCACACTATGTCGGAGAACAGATCACGGGAAGCTTACGTCAAAGGTAGCTCGGATTCTCCGAATCCTACCCCCACTGTATCTGAGCGTCTGAACAGGCAGGTTATCTCTCCACCAACCCAATCCAGGTACTCAGATTCCATATGTTGGTCTGTGTAAAGAGATATTGCTTTGAAGCCGCAATAATCGACGGCAACATGAAACCCTTGCAGGCTTGCCTCGACAATGAGAGGCTCTTCGGAGCCCGGGATGATATAGCCGATCTCGATGTCTTTGCCGTGGTCCGTCTCGAAGGTTAGACCAGATATAAACTTGCTACCGAAGAACTCGACCAAACTGACGTGGATGGCCGCGATATTCGACAGTGGGAGTTCAATTTCTGTCTGAAATACATGGCGGCTAAGCTCACCGAATAGTTCCGGGCCGACGTCCTGCCACGTCTCGATAGACTTCCATAGAACCCTAGGGTCCTCTTCCGAGACTTGTGACCAGTCTGATTCAGACTTCCCTTTCAGCTCACTCAATCTAGCAATCTCATCAATGGCTTGTGTCAGCGGTCGCAGTGTCTGCTTCCAGATGCGAAGCCGATTTCGCTCACCAAGACCGATCATGCCGTACTTAAGCCGCTCTTTCGACGATCGGTAAAACTCTCTCCAATCAATCCCTATCCTTTCAGAAGGTGGAAGTAAAAAGGCATCAAAGAAGAAGTCCAATTCCCGGCCAGGCCAGAACCTACTCTGGGAGAAAATTTGAGAAAGGGAAGTAGTAGCTATAACGCGCGAAGAGAGGCGGAAGGAGAGGATATCTCTGGTATCTACACAAGTAAGGAACATCTCTCTTAATTCCACTGGGAGTATGGAGAACGGGTCCAAGGATCCAGGCGACAGGGGTTCCAAAGGTTTCGACATTTTAAATCTTATAATAAAGCATTTAACTGCTTTAAAAAAGTTATAGTTATTTCCGCTGTTTATCTGCGCTTGGTTAAATTATTTTATTTTTAATATGTTTTAATTCAACAGTTAGATTTCCTCTGTCTGTACCAGTTTTAAGTTAGTTGTTAAACGCACGCCGGACGGCCGAAGCCTGCCAAAGGCGTCAGAACCTAGATGCTGAAAGCCGCCGGCCGGTTGCCCGGCTTGTAGTTATTAGGATTATATCATCGGCCTTGATTCGTTCATGACGCAGTCTGGTCTTCACCTCAGGAACGTCGAAGGGATTGTAGTATGCGCTTGGAATGAGAAGGCTTGATGACCTCCCTAAGGGTATGAAACGTCCATTATACGTCTGCCTCCTGCTGCCAACGTAGAGCCCACCGAAGTTATGCCCCCAGTGAGGGATGTGTGACGTGTGTGGAATAGAGCGCAGAATACGCCACAGCATCCTCAGATCAACTGGATTTGGCGCAGATGCCTGCTCAACCAGCTTCCAACAGGCATCATGGAAACGAAAGCCCCAGGCATAACGCTCTTCGTGGCTCTCGAGCGGTCCTGGTGGACTGAAGCCTCGGATAACGACCAACGACAGGGGGTCATAACCTTTGTCATCATACCGCTGATGAGCCTCGGGCCGCAGGTAGTTAATATTCTCTTCCTGGTAGAAGCCAAGCCCGGAAAGCTACGGCTCCTGGCTGTCTGGTCCTATGCAGTAGAGGGCCCGATAGTAGCTTGACCATTGGCTGTTGGAGATAACACGCTGACGATTACCTGTGCCGCAGAACCCACAGGTGAATGGCGAGGACATCTCGTTGAGGTTTGGCCGTATCTCAATAACGAGTGTAAAAAAGTTCTTGCACCTACACACATCATATACAGAGAGAGCGTGGTACTAAAGACATATATACGAGCTTTGAGAAGTTAGTGAGCAGAAGCATATATATAGGGTCTCGAGGAGCGGAGAGGAATGAACAGCCGCAACCAGCTGCTGTTGGCTCCAAAAGTGGTATTGATGTTGTAGGAGTAATGGACTAATTGACAGGGCATCCACTGTGAGGGATCATCTCATACACTGTCCCTCGTACCTGCCTTAGGTATACTGCCGTAACAAAGACAAAGTATCACGTGATGTCTCAGCTGAAACATGCATGCCTATTAGAGAGATAAGATACGGAGTATAAACAGGTCGGTATTATTAGGGTCGCTCTATGTTATCATGCTCGCTCCAACGCGGTCGTATCAACGAAATACCTAACCCACCAGATATAGCCTCATTATGGCCAGTCTTCCCCCTACCCAGAGCCCGAACCCGAGCCCGAACCATCGAGGCCATCGATGTAAAAGCAATCGGTGCCCGATCCCGGCTGGAAGCTCTTGGACCCCAGGGATCCGATGAATTCGCACAGCTCTCCCTTCCGGAAGTTGACGCCGTGGCAGAACCAGTAGTCGTCGTCGCTGCCTTGACGCTTCGCCTTCTCAAAGCTCCCCGTGCACGCGTTCATGCAGGTGGAGAGCAGGTCGGCCTTGTCGTTGTGCGCCTCTCTCTGTTCCGCCTTTGCGGGAGCGCACGTGGTGTCGCAGCGGACGAGGCCGAGGTAAGGGTTGCCCCAGGCGACTTCTTTTTTCGCATCGCATTTGCAGAAGAGGTCGTAGTCCGGGTACTTCATGGCTCGGCAGTCAGTCAATGTCCACATCGTTCGCTGCTGTTGTTGTGCCTCCTCGATTATGCGGGCGCATATACCTAGTCCAACGGCCTTCAAAATGGGCAATAAGGAATTCGGGAAATACGTACCCCGGTCGTCTGGTTGGGCGGCTCTGTACACGTCGTGTTCATCGACGGGCAGGTTTTCGATGGAACTGCTAAGCTAGTTCCGGCCATCGTCGCCAGGACGGCGGTAAAGGTTTTGAGTGACAGAGACATGGTGGCAAGTGTTAAGTGAACTTGAGTCTATCGCGGGGAAAGAATAGGTCTGTTTTCTAAAGCTGATAGAGTTCAGGAATCACTCTACTTCTTATAGTTCAAAACAGGCGACTTCACGTAGGGCTCAGCCTAACGAACCAACCGTCTGAGTAATGTTACTTGTGAATACCCTAGCTTATGATCTAGGCGCATTTACGGCGTAGCAGGGACAGTTCTACATGGATTAGGGAGGATTGTGTAGTATTCTTAGATCTTCCACTTCCTCAGCCCAAGTCCTATCACTCCACATCATTTCATTGTCACGAGCAATTCCAGTAATTGCGAGTGCCAATCTTGAACCACTTGTCGACAGATCTTTTCCTCGAACGTTTCCTTAATGGTGGAGTTTACGGAGAGCTTAGTGCCGGCTCCTTCAACCAGTACTCCAAGGGTGGGTTTGACTCTCCAACGCGGACGATACTGGCACAGATGAGATCGAGCGCTACGTGCGTGTGTAGAACAAGTTGTAGCTCTGCACTTTTGCTAGGAGCTCACATTATACTCGACAGCTCTAAGCACTAGGCAATAAATGTATTGAACGCTCAAGGGTCATTCAGCTTGGCGTAAGACGTAGTTATCAAGTGTCATCAAGTTTGCATTAATTCACCAGACCAGGCGGTACTAACAATAACCTACCACCCCTAACACCCATGTCGCATTGCCCAGGCGAGGCCCACAACTACACTACCACACTAGAATTAGGTAGGGAGAACGAGATCAGTAACAGCTCTCTGTTACCGAGCATAAGAGTAATACGAGTGTGCTTTTCAAAAAGTAATAATAAGCGAAAAATAATTGCCTATGCTTCAGCCAAGCAAAAGTTAATTGGCTATTACTTCCCTTTACATGGCACGATGTCAGTTCAAAGTTCCTGAACACGACGTATTCTTCAACGTTAGTGTACGGAGTAGTCCCATCATCAACCAACAAACGGTCTTGGCAACGAACACGAGAAGCATGTCTCAGTGTGTTAATCGCCTTTTACGTGCTCGCCAATGGATTCGCAGGAATGAGAGTTCGCTAATTAGTTGGCACCTCTCGGTGGCCCCCGGAGTTTGCATCATGCACTATACAGTACTTAATTATGCGGCAACCAGTCTTATAAAAAGAAGTTGGTGTTCATAGAATCTAAAGTGTTTTTCCTGTTAGACCAGTAGTGCAGAATACATATGCAGCACCCTATTCAACGCGATAGGATATCTTGACTGACATTTAGAAGCACTTGTGAGCTGTATCGTGTGGATAGTTAGCATAAGACACCTACGAGGCCTAATAGCACCGGGCGGACTCCTAATCTTAGAAAATTGACATTCTAACGTTGCTAGGACTTACTGGCATCAACATGAAGCCATAAGCGTAGGAACACCTCTAGTCGACCAGGACCTCCAGACTACCGGTAACAAATAAGTGTGCTGATGGCTTCATACTTGATCATGACCACAACTTAACTAAAAGAACAGAAAAAAAAAAAAAACCAGCTACGTCATACTTCCATTTAAACAAGACTGTTTTAGAAATCAAGTACCTTGCTGACTTATTGACTGAGAGAGTATGCGTACACTATATCGGTGAAAACAACTGGCAGATTTGCAGCCATCTACGCGCGTAACTTGGAACCTACATAGTAGCTTATCTAGTCCACTTGCCTCGGCTCGCCTGTAGGAACCGGTCCACCAATTACATCTATGCACGATATAACTGGATGATTGCTTATCGATTAGATCTAGGACCCTGAATCGTATCGCGACTAGTCCCGATGACGCACTAGCCTCAGGGGCACGGTCCCAACAAGCCAACAAGTTCAACAATTTCGGCTGTTAAGGTTCGATGGCAGATGTGTGTTTGAGGCTTGTGATCGGGGGGAAACAAGCCGAAACCCCGTCGCCTCGGTGGTATATCAGTGTATGACTTTGATCGAAATTGTTATAATTGCAGTACTAAGCCAATTTATGGGTTGAAATCCGTGGTTGTTACTACTGAGCATCCCTATCAAAGGTGTCTAAAGTCAAACATGGGTGTTAAAGCTCCGGTGTTCCCGGGCTATACGCCCATCTCGAGTCGTATCTTCATCCGGAATGAGAAGAGCGGCTCAGATTCGAACACGGCCAGGAGCAAGACCACGGCCACCGACCCAACCACAATTCTAATCTATGGCTGGGGAGACGGAAGCCCGAGGCATGTTGGTAAGCGAGCTATATGTGGCCCCTTACTATATCTCCTTCGCATTGTAATATTGACATTCCAAAACAGCCAAATATTCCGAGGGTTACCACGCGCTCTTCCCCTCGGCCCGGATCCTGGTGGTGATCAACCCCATCTTCGCAGCGGCAACGCAGACGCTGCCCAAGCGCACGGAGACGGTGCGCCCCATCATCGACACGTGCTTCCCCACGGGGGACAACGGGTCCGAACGGGTCATCATGCACATCATGTCGAACACGGGCGGCATCTACGCCGCGGCGACGCTGAACGCGTACCGCGAGCGCCACGGCCCGCACGCCGCACTGCCGCACCACCTGTGCGTCTCGGACTCGACGCCCGGCAGCCTCAACTTCGGCTCCGAGGTCTGGCGCTGGAGCCGCGCCATGGCCATGGGGGTGCCGAAATGGCTTCCCTTTCACTTCAAGTTCACGCAGGCGCTATGCGCCGCGTTTCTGTTCTTGGTCAATTACCTCGCCATAGCTGTGGGTATCGAGCCCTCGGGTGTATACAGTGCTAGGGTCTTCACGGAGCATGGCTATGCGACGCCGAAGGCGCTAAGGCTGTTCTGCTATTCCAAGGAGGACGATTTGATAGGTTGGGAGGACCTCGAGGAGCAGGCTGCTAATGCGCAGAGTAAGGGGTATAATACTGTGCTGGAAGAGTTCAAGGGCTCGCCTCATGTGGGCCATATGCGCATGCATCCCGAGCAATACTGGGGTACTATATTGCGCTGTTGGAAACAGGCTATGGAGGTGGATCAGTAGGCATGAGAGCTTGGGTTATGGGTACTGGATCATGGGGTTTAATTGATATCGAGTTAAGATAGAGTCTTTGATATGTAATGTATATATTTAGACTATTAGATATTTATCATGACTCTAAGTTCTTATAAAAACGAATACCGGCTCATTTATATATCCCATTATTCTCGTCTTTCTATGAAGCACCTAGGTTATGAAGAAAGTAGATTGATGAGTGATGATGTGACTGTGGCCAAGACAAGGGGTCACCGGCCATGACTTCCAACGTGGATCATAGCTCACAGCATAGGATTGTACTTTGCCCAAGATGTAAGTGTCCATGACAACCGGTCTCGCACATTGGTGTAGCGAATGTGTGTATTGATGTTATGGAAGGAATAGAGGCTCATCACCACTGGCACCTACAGTGAACTGTTTCTATTTCGTATTAGTGCTTCCCACCAGCTTTCCATAACATACAGATTAGTAAGATATTCAACCTTCATTCTAAATAACTAGATAAATGTGTAAACTTATATACCTTGATTCATGTGTTTCTTTTACCTCCACATCTTAACTCCTAGTTCTGAATAGAAGTACATAGAGCAACTTTGGAAACCAGTCAATGCACCTAAAACTAGACCTAAATTTTCATATTATTGTGTGTATTTTGTCTTGTTGAGCTTGTTAAAATGGGTGCTTTATATGGACTTACTATAGCTAGTTGTAAGCTCCGGAGTTTTCCTTTATATGGGTTTACTAGTGTTTGTTGTCTAGTCTTCTGCTTTTGGAATTGTTTAAATCATTGATTTCGATCAAGTAATTCCTCTTCCTACGCAAAGTGCTTGTTTATGATATAGTAATTCACAGTAGCCTGATTGAATCATCATATTATATGTTACATCCGAGTATGTAGATGATTTTGAGTCATTGTTTACTTTTAGCACATGGAACGTGTTTTTCATACTCTCAGGAAAGCGCACAGAGAAACCTCTTATCTTGTGCAACAGCATACACTTACAACACACCTATCCTGAGAATTATTTCGACGCGATTAAAGGCGCTCATACAGTGTGTATATCTTTACCCAATGGTTATATCTTCAACATGCTTACTTTTAAATTGCCTTGTTAAGCTAATAACATAAGACTATACGCTGACGGCCTTTAACACAACATATTACCAAAAACGCGTTTGGTCTTGCAGTTATACAACAGGTTCCTACCAATAGTCAATTCTCTCATTGTAGCTCGTTTCACTGAGAATTTTAATATTCTAGCTAAGTGCACATCTTTTCTCATCAAAGGTATAGTAGAATTTGCTTACCTTACGTAATCTGCAGCAGTTGTCATTGTGTTACACCATGACCAACCATGTCCGCCTCACCGCCTCTCTAGCTGCCATAGACGGATGCCTTAGTGAGTACGTAAGAAAGACGATCTATAGGAGGCTTTCTAATCAGACTTCTTATTTCACTAATTGTGGCTGCGTAGGGCGCAGCTGACTGTGATTGTCCTCCTTAGCTCACATAATAATTATCGACTACAATGAAACTGAAAGCATTGGGTAGTAGTAGTCCTCTTACCTTTAGGTATATCGGAACACTACTTGCTATGATCGACTTTCTATCCTGGTTTAAGGCTTTGTCTCAAGTCAAACCCATGCATATTATTCTGCTTACTTCGGTCGGAATGAACTTGATAACCCCTTTTTGTAGCGGGCTTGGTGAATTTTTGTGTGAAAGTCCCTTTAGTTGTAGGATACATAGGAACCCTAGTATCTATTCTTAAGATTATGGGAATTGGTAGTCATGGTAAAGCTATTGGTTTCGATCCTCAATGGGTGATTAATAACTCCAATTATCCAGCGGGTATAATAAGCAACTTACACCCCGAAGCCGAAATATGCGCGTGTAAGCCCAGATACCATATTTCCGGCCATTGCCGAATTTTCATTCAGTGAAGTAGCTCTATATGAACTTGAGGCTATGGTAGAAGGGTTTGCAATTAGAATTCCTAGCAATGCTCGCTGGTGTCGCCATTTTTAACCCCTTATATGGCAAGTTGGAACTCGATTGGATTATTCAAATCTGGGGCTTTGGTCACACCTTCAGCTCTTTCGACTCGTTTGCCCCCCGGATCTTATTGATATATTCTAACAAGTGGGCCAAAGGCTTTGGGTTTTGACTAGTTATCTTGTTCAACAACTTTCTTTAGTTGTCGCAGTCGCCCTCGGCCGACACCTCTCGCCTGGCCTGATGTCTAGTCGGATAAGTCAACAGCTGTTGGATGTGATGATTGGTTACCAAATCGTACATTAGCTGTGGGTATAAGATAGAAAGCTTTCTGCACCCCTGAAATAACGGGGGTCCCTTGCTTTTCGAGCACTGCCGTCTGACATCCCACGCAACAACCCCAACATCACACCACTACCCACCAATGGCTAGCTGGACTCCTGACTGCATATTTGGTAGCGCCTTTATACGCGTATGGCAGTAATGGCCTAGTACGTGGTGTTTGTTTGGGTTGAGAAAGGTTTGGCTATATTTCCTAACAGGTAGAGTGATTATATATATTCAACTGTCTACATAGGTGCGGTTATGATGACCGTTACTTTTGGTGATGGCTCTCGAATAGCCATACTACCTAGTCTAGGTAGCTGGCAAAGTTTTATCTATATTGGAAAGCATATCAAGTAAGAGTCCGTGGAGGAAAGTAGAAATGACGAAATTCTGACTGGCGAGAGGCCAGGCAGCATTTCAAATATTTCCCCACATACTAGTGTGGCTTAGAGACCATGATTTGGGGTAGATATCACCTACGCATATAGATATTTGCAGAGTTGCAGACAATTCTGATCTACCTAATTGCATCTGCCGGTGCTATTCGAGCTTATCAGCCTGTACACGAAGTCATATCCTCCTCTCAGCTGCAGGAGAGGACGGGCGCAGGTAAGCCACGCGTAATATGTGATTCACAACGTGTCTCACTTGAGATCTATCTATCTAGGTATTGATCAGAGTTGCGAGATGGCGTAGTGGAAGCCAATACCTGCCCATGCGCTAGACAAGAAAACATGAGGCACCTAAATCATAATCTTCAACTTCATACATAAGCGGATGCCTGTTAATATGCTCGAACGGAAGAGACTGACGTTCATATATTTCACACTATTAGTCATTTCGTGAATGTTGGATTAACCTACGTACTTACATAATCGCTGCTTCGGTACCAAATAGATAGGCGAAAGGAAATATAAACCGTCTGATCCGGCCGATTGGTCCGGGATATGCTAGTCGGAGGCGCAGCACCGCTCAATTCCGGAACAGCGGAGAATAGAGCGGATATACTCCGTACGCTACAAACCTACGAGGACTTATACCGGAAATGTAAGCGAGAAAGGCTTGTCTACCAGTTGAATTACATCATATGGTACTGTTTGTGGATTAGGAATATCTCCTTAACCAGGGAGATAAAATATTGATGAGATGGGAGGAGTTTACGGTAGTGGATAAGAAACCCTTAAAGGCAACTCACTAGCGCTGCACTAGCAATTACAATCCTTGAAAGCGCTGGGTTGCAGGTTGTTGCATGGCAGTGCCAAGCCCAGCTATATCAAATTGTTGAAAGAATTGCGCCCCCTTAGGTACGAGCCCGAGACCGATGGAGTCTAGTTTAGGTGGAGTTTATAGATATGCATGCTACACACAACATTAGTGGTTATAATGTTGTAATCTTGAAGAGGGCTGTGTAGTTTATGTATAAGAGAGGAGACGTTTGGACCCCTAAGAAGATCGGGACCGCAATCGCTTTAGATCTACGGATTCGTTCCCTTAGTTTCCCCAATAGCTCTGCCATCCTATCATTGATTCAACGCGCGTCCACCGTAATTGTCAACCGGGTCAGTACCCGAGCTGTGATCACCTTTCCCAGCCCCTGCTCCTGCGGGCCGTCCATAGGTGTCAACTGCCATATAAGCCATAATCGTACTAGTGTACGAGAATTGTAATTGGGAATAAAACGGGGGGTTTGGCGTTCCTGGGTGACATGGGTGGCTTACTATTTACTATATACTAATGCGTGAAATCCGTGTTTTTTTTTTCTTTGGAGTGTTAATACAAGTTTCCCAGCTTTTCTGTGTTTAGAGTTGAAGAGTGCCTTTTTTTTTTCTTTTTGCGAGTTTCCAATTTTCACGGAATAGAGTCAATTGGTACGAGCCGTTGTCGTATCTTGGCACGGCCAGTGAATGAATGACGGGACGAATTATGGACGGCCTGGCAGTCCTGTCGCGGAGAAGCAATAGCGATCCGACGTGCAGTTTGCCGTCCCCGCTTGATCCTAGTATGTTTTGTCTTGAGAGTTAGATTTCCTACACTTTACATGTGAAAGATTGAGGTTATGCGGCTTGTTTCATTGCTAGACATAACTTTAATTGACCACATATAACTATTTGCCCTGCTCAATTTCAATATCGAATTGCTTTACTGACAGAGGCACTCCCAATATAGTCCCGACACAGCCGATCGCCGGGTCAAAAGACTTCTATCATGTGAACACCATAGTATCGGGGGCATTGGCCCTCTTCTCTATCCTGGTGTCGTTCGCCTTAATATGGCGGCACGTAACGCACATGAGCCGGCCGCGCGAACAGATCTATATTATCAGGATCTGCCTGCTGCTCCCCATCATCGCCGTCGTGTTCTGGGTGGGGGTCTACATCCCGCGGTACTACGTCTATCTGTACGCCATCATCGTATTCTGCGAGCCAGTGACGCTCGTGTGCTTCTTCCTGTTCATCTGCGAGACGCTGGCCTCGCCCGTCTCGGGCCCGCCGCCGTCCGCGTCGTCGTCGCCCTCGCGCCGCACTATCTTCCTGTCCCCCCTGGCGACTCGCGCCCGGCTGCTCGGGGTCCCCGCCACCGATGATCGCGTCTTCGGCCTCTACAGGAGGGCCTGGTTCGGCGTCGCTCAGAACATACCTGTCACCTGGGCTGTGGCCATCGCCATTATTGCCACTGAGGCCGCGAATGTTTATTGTCTGACGGCGCACGATGCGCATCACGCGCACATCTATCTGATTGTGTTCAAGACCGTCAGCACGTTTAGTGCGCTCCTTGCCGTTCTGCGCACGACGCTACCCGTTAGGTCGGAAGTGAAGAAACACAGGGCGATCGCGAAGCTTTGGGCGTTCAAGGCGTTGATTTTCTTGCAGGTAGCTCAGGATGTGGGTTGCCCCTTTATCTGCCGATGTTGAGAATGAATGAGATATACTGATATTATGCTGGCTGCAGTTCATCTTTGGAATCATTGACTCAAAAGCCCCGCCTTCTATAACAAACTCTAAGACGATAAGTTCGGTGGATTTCATAACTGGTATACCCGGGCTAGTCGTAGAAATCGAGCTGGTCATTTTCTCCATATTCTTTCACTATGCGTATAGTGTGAGCATGTACCAGTTATCAGACGAGCAGAAGCGCGCGGGGCAGCATTATGAGGGGTATGGTTGGCGGCTGGTGAGTTTTTCACTTGATATCAATACAAAAAGACATGCACTAACGATACACCCTTTACAAGATCTACAAGGTCTTCGATATCCGCGATATCTTCGCCTTGATCCATTACAGCTTCCACATCCGCCAGGAAGTCGAGAAGAAGGAGACGGAGGCGCAGGGCTTCGAGATGCCCTCGGGCCGCCACGTGCGGCTCGGCAGTAACAGCACGCAGGGGTCGGCGGAGAGGAAGTCGCCGTATCAGAACTTGACGGATATATCGGGGCCGAATTCGAATTCAGATCAATAAATCGAGAGTCAAACTGGGAGGGTTGATGGGCGTTATACAACATATGTCGCGAATATCGAGCGGGGATATATAAACGAACAAACGGACTTGCGCTTTCGTTGATTTTTGGCACTGTTTAGGGGTGAAATCTCGTTGGATAAGATGAGTTATCATCGACGGGCGTTGACGAACTGCGCATGGAGTGGTTCCACCTGGGTATATGCGCATACGATTCTAGAAGGCTCTCGTTTTCATTTCATTGGGAGCCATACCGAAATACAATAGTTTAATCATCTCACCATTTACTAAACCCTTACTGCTTTCTGAGGATTTATCCGCAAGCTCAACATACGATGTCATACACTCGGCCCTTCGTCATCGCTGACATAGGTACCCAATAACCCTATCAGAGGCGTGCGCTCGAGTCGGTCAGCTGATTACCCTGTCAAGAGTTAGGAATAGATTGATGCCAATAACCGCGGCCAAAGCGTTTGCAACACCTATCACATAAGAGTATAAATATTATTGCTGTCGCGCTCTAAGCGCCATACTCGCCTTGAATAGCATCGCTTAACAGCATTAGCGAGAGCGAGGAATACCTGTCTGATTGAGTAGCTGGTCAGCAAGGAGTACGGTATGAAACACGGCAACTGGCAGAAGCCGGTCAGTCCACGGGCCTTTTCCAGAACAGCCAAAATCCCACGACGTTTCAAGTGCTGTGGCGCAGGTCTTGATAGCCGCCAGAGGATCATCCCACAACAAAACTGTTTGTTTACTAGGATATTCATTAACTTTAGGTATTACATCCGTTTATGGTCCTGGCCTAAGAACATTTGTTGGGTATTAAAAAGTGCTTCGCTAGATTGTATACTAAAATTGACATGCATATGTAATCTGTGACGCTGAAGCCTGAGCCTCCGCCAGAGACTATCTAAAAACCATGATAGGCAGCCCACGCTCCTATTACCTATAATAGTCAAGGGGATGGGGAATTGGACATGCGAGCTTCCAGTGGCAATCGACGTGCCCTTCTCTCTCAAGGACTCAAGATGCATCTCAGATCCCTATCATTCGCTATTGACCAAAAACTCTTCGTAAATCTTTGCCAGAATGCATAAAATGGTACATCGAAGTGAACACGCACACGCTTAGAAGTGTTCCTTCCAGAATCGGAATCGGACTTCTCTGCAGGTTGCTGATTTAGCAGCCTTTTGTATGTCTCGAGCTGCAAGTGGCGTTAGTAAGAAAAGTAAGGTATGGGAGAGAGTTCATTATCGACTTACCAGCTGCAGAAGGGCCGCAGAAGTACACACCCACTGTAGTCTGCATACTACCCTCGAGTCCATTGATGTAGGTTCGGTCGAGAATGCCGTTTCGCATGGCTTCAAAGATACTGGCGAAATTGGGGCGACCAAAGTTGGTTCTCGCCTTAAGCTCGGTCAAAGGATCAACATCGGAACCAACACTATTGAGCACGATGTTCTGGGCCGTGTCTATGTCTAGCTTTTGTGTAAGGAAGGTATGGATCTTGAGGAATTCAACCCCATTGCTGCCTGGAATGCGGGCAGCTTCGGAGCTTTGCGACTCAAGAGACGAGAGTAGCGTCTGGAACCATTCAAATGAGCCAGTGTCCTTGCATACCCAAATAAATTCAACTCGGCGAAGACGGGTCGGGGGGTTGGGGCTGTTTCGCAGATGCCAGATATTCTTCAGGATGGATGCCCACGGTGTAACACCGATACCTGTACCGATGAGGACTGCTATCTCGTTGTCAAACACGTCCTCGGCAGGAGCACCGTAGGGGCCATCGATTCGGAGGGCGGGCATCTGTTGGCCGTTCTGGAGCGCGACCTCGTACATTCCCATCGGGTCGACACCTTCGTAAAGCTTGGCTTGAGCACCACCAGCACCAACAGCATCACCCAACGCCCTTGTGAAGTCACCAACTTGTCGGACGTGTACTGAGACATAGGGGTCGTAAGGGCAAGATGTGATGGTAAATGGGTGCCACTGGTAGTTTGACAAGCTCGGTACCTGTAGAAAGAGCCACTGGCCAGCCTTATACTTGAAGGATGGCTTTTCGAATTGAATTTCCACAACGTCTATGATTCGTTAGTAGGTGATGGCGTAAGAAGGGTTTATTTCACTTACCATATGGATGGCGAACCACTCGAGTGATTTTTGTTGGGCGCACAGCACGGATCTCACGATACAGTCGCTCAACCAAATAAAGCCCCCCTGCAACGAGTTCCCATCGCCAACCCTGATAGCCGATACAATGACTCCAAAACAAGTTACCAGCCAAAGGTGAGACAGGTTCGGCGGTATCACGGACAAAGCAGCCGACGGCGTGGGTGTACATTCCGAGCAGGAATGGAATGAACAGATGATGAGTGTACCAAAACGTCTCGAATGATTGTTGACGGATTCGATGATGAGCAGTGGTGTACATCAAGAGCATGCAGAAAAGCATGATGTGGCCTGTTATACCACCAGCCTGGGTGTAGTGAATTTCGATAGCAGTCTCAGGCCTAACTTGTGTTTTCTCGACATTGTAGAAGCTAAGGGCACATTAGCATAGGACTCGGTGGCGATTGGATGTACGACCTACTTGACATAGTGCGCAGATACATGCAGCAGCGTGAAGAGCAACATAGCATAAGCGACTTGACGATGGAACCAAATATTTTCGTCTAGGGGTAAAAATCTGATCTTTGGTCGAATCCATCTTACTATTGTGCGACATACAGGTAGTAAGATGAATGTGGTATCAAATGAGAGAACAAGGCCAGCGCCTCGCGAAATCCAAACCGACCATTTCAGTTGGTTCAGGGCAGCCAGCCGGGGCTCGCTCTCCTGTTTATACCTGATCATGGGTTAGAATAGTTGCGACAGAACATAAGACCTGAAGGTTACTCACCAGCCGAACGCGAAGATACCAAAATGGAAGCCCCAAAACAGAAAGTGGAATATGAGTTTACTCGCAGTGAACTGCTTCTTTATTAAGGCGACGAGCTCCATGATGACGAGTGCGGCTCGTTATTTTGCCGACGCACGAATCCAAAATTATTGTCGACCTGCGACAGTATCGGCGTAAGTCGATTTGGATTAATCGGATGACAACCGCCAACAGTATAATACCGTGACTGGCCTGGGCGACACGAATCGGGTGATCAAAGCTCGTATGCGGTTCTTCTACCCGTTTTTCGCTTCCTCCTATCCTCCAGATCTGCTTGAAGCGCCTCGTATCCAACCCCAAATGAAATAAAACAGCCAGCGAATGAATGAATGAACGGTCTGAACCAGCAGTGGATGAAGCGAAAGTTGGGTTGACTAGGAAGAAAGCTGATTCTTTCTACACCCTCGAGCCAAGTAAAGAGAGAATAGAATGACGAAGGCGAAGGCTTTTGCGGGTAGCGATAAGGTCATAAAGGACGAGCTCAAGGCTCAGGGATTATTGGTGGCGACCCTTGTAAGCAGAGTTGGTCAGGGGTGCAAAGGGAAATGGAGTATCCGGAACAGAAAACGAGGTGTTTTCTGTGGGCAAGGGTAAGTTAAATGATTCGGATGTCAGCTATCTTGAAACGCGTGCGGGCGTATAGTTGAGATGATGGTTGCTGTCAATGTCGTGCACTAAATCGTCAAGGTTGTAATGGAGAAGCTAGCCAATTGGGTTAGGGTATTCCTCTCTCCTCAGGAGTAACAAGGGGACCTGATCAAGAGAGGCCAGGATCGTGGAAAAAGGATAGAGTTTGGTTGATCAGACGTCAGGGGCAGTTTCGCAGGCTGTCCATGAGGTATCAGGTTGCATATGCGCCGTGGAGCGAATCTCAGTCTGATCGGGTAAGTGCAGCAGATGAGACGAAAGCGGTTTGATGCGCTGGGGGTGTGGATAGTCCAAGCCAGGAGTCTTTAGTTAAGTTTCCAGGGTATACAGTATTACACATTTGCAGCAGAGTTCATCGATCTTTTCAGTCTTTTTGTTGCCCAGCTGAGCAATTATCGTAATTATCAACGGAGGAAAAGGAAATCGAAGAAACAGAATGGGTTGAAGCGCCTAATGTAAGACATCTGGCGTACTATCAAGGACGCCCAATTATGGCCAACTGAGTGTCTCTGCTCTCCCGGTTGACTGGCCAAGCTGGGGTTAATTATGGAACTGTGAGGTTGGCGGGCGGCTGCTCACCATCGCGGATTCGTCCATTGCAGCGACGGTATCGTGCATGCGGCCAATGGGAGCTAGAGGAGCAGGTGATACGGCGCAGAGAGACAAGGATCCTGGGCGACTACACTAAAGAAGACAGGGGTTCCGACAGGGGTACCGTATGGGGTAGTAGACCCATTGTCGTTACAGATTGGCCTCAGGTCTGGAGGGATTAGCGCGGGTGGTAGATCAACCCAGCTCTCCGCTCTAGTGTAGTGTAGGTGTAAGTGTACACGAGGTATTGATGTTCCACGAGATGCCCCTGTTCATCCGTATGTCGAGAGTAACGTCAAGAACTTTCTCTCTCTATATTCGCTTGCTTCATCATTAGTTCGGCGGCGACATGGTAGTAAGATCCGTTTGCCAGTCACCCCCAAACATTGTCAACCACTCGGTAGCCTAGCTGCCGAGATCCCCTGCCAAGGTTTGTGATGTGTTGACAGCTTCTTCAACAACCCGATCATGCACCGTTTCCTCTCTTGCGCGCGAGTGACAGCCAATGACAAGGTGAGATCCTGGCCTGCTTGTGCATGACGAACCTGGAAGAAAAAATCGTACGATGTAAGATCAGGCCATTTTTTTTCTTAGCACAGGGCTGAACAGAGCCTCAAGAGGCCGAAGTGTATATATGAAGAGCAGCCAGACCTTGATTATCAAGTGGCCTTATGATCATTCGACGAATTTCCAGCTTGCCAGCACACTCTCACGTGGGATTTTCTTAGTCGAGATAATAAATATCACGGCATCCTTCAGTGTGTGATCAACGAATAGCGGGGCTTAGCGCTGCCTCGAACACCTTCGGACTTTGGGTCGCTAAACATCACGTACAGCTGTATGCGCCCTTCTCCCTATCAAGCAGGCTTCCTTCAATAGGTGCTGCCTGGAACATTTAGCAGCTTGCGACATCCAGCCACACGTCGTCCACCCTATCGATCGATCAAGGGCTTACGGCCCGGCGAGGACAATACCGCCGCCCATCAACCATGTTGGGAGCAACGAAACTCTAGTGTCGAGCATCATGGCTGCCGACACATCGGCCTTCACAACAGCGACGCTTTACTATGGCTGAATCAAATTTAGTATGAGGAACCGAAACCTCCAAAGTCGGATCTAGGACGTCTCGAGATCGCCGCTGCTTGGGGACTAGGGATAGACGGTCGTCAATGGCAAGATATGCAAAGCTCTGCGACAAGTTGATTCTTGTGCTAGGGCCTTCTGCACCACCAAGGGGTTCCTGTAGCCGAAATGTAGGTGTTTGGACGCAAACCCCGTAATTAGCTAGTCATGACGGAAACACAGATCGCCATCGCCGGTAAACTTGGATATATCGCAAGCCAAAGCGTTTCAGCACGGTATGTTCGAGGTGATTAGAGCCATTCGAACTTGTCTGACTGCTGGTACTAAGGTTTTGGTGAATTGAGCGCTGCTCGTACGTACTTACTGAGTAAGTAGCTAGTACATGTACGCAGCAATTGCCAGTTGAAAGAGCGACTTCCGCTTCGGCGTATCGTATTTGATTTGATTGGTGTGTGAGGTTAGTGTCCGTAGGTGTGTGATGGCGCTACCTAGTAGTGTGACTTGAAGAGAGCGGCTTAGGTACCTCCTGGACCTGTAATAGGAGGTACATATATACCTGTCAGAGTATCAACAATGCACTTCCCGGTTTGATTTTAGCTTACTCTCAATCCCTATCTGGTGGAGAATAGACTGCACGATAGGAGGTACGAATCAAGAAAGCCACAAAATTTTCGATAATCGATTCGCCCTACAGCAGAACTGCCTATTCGAAGTACCTGCCCAGGTAGGTGATCATTATGGGGGCTTATGTCAGCCAGGAAGTCTCATATTATTAAGTACTTAGTATGTATCAGCCACGTTTAGGGCGGAGACTACGGAACTAGTCCGCGCCCCCTTTCCCCGTATTTACGGTATAGACTCGTATCAGCCGTCTCAAATAAGCCGGGGTCTTCGAGAGCGGCGCAGACACGTTAAGCTGTTGTGAGCACATCAACTACGCATAGTTACCGTAGAGGGACGTCCAGTCACAATAAAAGTAGACTTGTCCGGAGAAAATTCTCATGATTGGTTCTCCGCCCTCTCACCTCTTAAGGTCAGCTCTGGCGCTTATCACTACTCCCTAAGAAATCGCAAAACCTCTGAGAAGATGCTGTGCCGTAGAAAGGAGTCACGGAAGTCAGCTCACCACATTTTCCCCAGCGACTTGGGAACTTCAAGCATGTTATACGTATTGTTTCAAGCTTTAGCCCGTGTTCTTCTGACAATCCTAGGGCTCCAAATTTCAGATAGTATATATATCTACGCCACATATTTTGAATATCCTGATTAGTCGGTCCTCGTCGGGGGCTAATCTCGAATCTCGGAGTATGGCTAAGTGCCGGCATATATATATATAGTCTTGACTCTAGATACATTGAGTAATAATAACTAAAGGAAATAGGCTCGGAAAATACTACGTAGTATGTCCTTGGCCTTCTGATGCAAGGGCAAAGAACTTGAGTTTCTAGCCTCGCTCACATATATCAGTTTATTTTGGTGTCAACCCAGACCGTAAAGCGGTTATCAGATCGAAGAGCGGTGCTGGTATTTTCAGTGAATCCGACGAGTTAAACCCCGAAGACTAAATATGTTAAACTGCAGCTGCTAAAGATAATATAGTTGTTAAATTTCATAGCTAGTTCATATAACCAGACATTGTTTAACAGCGTTAGATCTGATTTTGGGGAGCTTCCTAGGAGCCGTAGCAAGTCGGAAGCCAAGTTTAGATGTCGGAAATGAAGAAGTGGAATCAGAGTCAAGTTTCCCTTAACCCGATGTATGCCTTGACGACGCAATAATTCTATGAGGGTCTGCTTTTTGCTCTAATTACTCAGTACTCGTACAAGGCCGATAGGTGCATACTAGGCGATGCGTTTCCAGTTGGGAGATAGTCGTCACCTTACCTAGTTGAAAGTCATTCGGTAGGGGGTAACGGTTCTTGGACCAGCCTCTTCCTCGTATAGGAATTTGACGCAATGTCATGTAAAACGAGTGGTGTACTCCTTTGTTCATCGTCCACTGCTTCAAGCAGAGCAGTTTATTGTATTTGGCCTAGGCAAATAGTTTACCTATTAAGTCATGCTACGGACATAAAAAATTGACGCAGTATCCTTCCGCCTTACTCGTGTCGCCCGTAATTTCAGAGAGCCCCACGATGTCAGATATGATAAAAATGGGTAACTATTAAAGTTGGGTCTGATGGATTTTTAAAAAGACTTGACTAATTCCTGGTTTTATCACATAGGGAGGTGAAAATCAACATTCCAATAAACTTCTAAAAGATTAGTCAAATAGTAGAAATATTACATTACAATTACGATAATAATGACAGTATTGGACGGTGACGGTGAGGTCGGGGCAGGACAGAAACTTGCCATAGCTTTCCTAAAGGTAGATGGTTATTATCTACGTAGGTGGGAACACTAGGTAGGTCATGTGTATGTGGGTTGATAATGAACTATTTACCTGTCGCACATGAATTCGTCGTATAGAAGCGGGTATGCAAGCCTTGCGGTTTTGCTTGGCCCAGCCTTGGTGTTTAATGAAGCGGTGCAAACAAACCTACACTTACCCCCAGACCCTGTTGGGCACTTATATCCTAAGTGGAAGTGAATAAATAAGTAAGTACTTAATAGACGGGTGCAGCTTGTCGTTATTGCACATTAGGCATTCAATGGTGTGTTCTGCACCTATCTAACGGGTACAGGCGACAGGTAGGCGAGCAGTCCAGCTGCTCTGCGGCTGGGCAGCGAGCTCCAGTGCACTGGGACCCAATGCCCGGCTCAGCCACGCTAAGTAGCGCGCCACGTAAACCGTAAACCACAGCCCCCCGTTGCATTACGTCGCTGGCCGCATTAGCGCTAAGGGTATGGGCTTGGCCCCTGTCGATTGTCCTGGCCAAGGCCAAGGCAACCCGACTCAACCGATCTCATTCTAGTCTACATCCTACTACATCCTACGACGTGAGCGATACTTTTGCGAAGAAGCCAACCTTCATTTGCGCCACTATCTTGCCGTCTTGTCCTTCTTTTTCCCGGCCTAACTGCGCCTGCTTTCCTTTCGCGATTGCTTAACGCCCGGGTTCTGTCATTACCATCTTTCTATTGTGCTCGACAGTCTATGCCCGCGGCACTCCGAATCCTACTCCGAACCAACCTGCCAACACCAGCTTCTAACTGAGGTAATTAGGCCGACGACGTGATTTATGCGAGCCCAACATGGTACGTCACAGCCTCGCGGATTTAGCCCCGACACTCGCGCTCTTCTCTTACTGACCACGGCACACGAACACAGGGTATCAGTAGACGTCCGAAAGACAAGGCCGGGGGTGGAGGAGCGCAGAGCAATGCTCCGAAGCCGAAGAAGGCTACTTTCGAGACAACCAAGAAGAAGGAGATAGGCGTTTCGGATCTAACGCTGCTCAGCAAGGTATCCAACGAGGCCATAAACGAGAACTTGAAGAAGCGCTTCGAGGGCCGCGAGATCTACACCTACATCGGCCATGTTTTGGTCTCGGTCAACCCCTTCCGCGACCTCGGCATCTACACCGACCAAGTGCTCGACTCATACAAGGGCAAGAACCGTCTCGAAATGCCTCCGCACGTCTTCGCGATCGCCGAGTCGGCGTACTATAACATGAAGGCATACAAGGACAACCAATGTGTCATCATTTCGGGAGAATCTGGCGCTGGCAAGACCGAGGCCGCCAAGCGCATTATGCAGTACATCGCCAGCGTGTCGGGCGGCGAGAGCGGCGAGATCAAGCAGATTAAAGACATGGTGCTGGCAACCAATCCCTTGCTCGAATCCTTCGGAAATGCCAAGACGCTTCGGAACAACAACTCGTCGCGTTTTGGCAAGTATCTGCAGATACACTTCAACGCCAACGGAGAGCCTGTTGGTGCCGATATCACAAACTATCTTCTAGAGAAGACGAGAGTTGTGGGTCAAATCGTTAATGAGCGAAACTTCCACATATTTTACCAATTTGCAAAAGGTGCCTCGGAAAATTATAGGACAATGTTCGGCATACAGAAGCCCGAGACCTACGCATATCTTAGTCGGTCGAAATGCTTCAATGTTGACGGCATTGACGATCTAGCAGAATTCCGTGATACGCTACAAGCAATGAATATTATCGGCTTGTCGCAAGCTGAGCAGGACGACGTTTTCCGCATGTTGGCCGCTGTCTTGTGGGCCGGCAATATTCAATTTACTGAAGACGACGACAGATATGCGGTCGTGAGAGACCAGTCCGTCGTAGACTTCTTAGCATACCTGCTCGAAGTCAGTCCAGCGGCCTTAATTAAAGCCATAACTATCAGAGTTTTGACACCTAGGAATGGTGAAGTCATCGAGTCGCCTGCAAATGGTGCTCAAGCCACTGCCACCAGAGATGCGCTTAGCATGGCTATCTACTACAATTTATTTGACTGGATAGTTGGGAGGATTAACCAGTCTCTTCAGGCTAGACAGGCTTCGACGAATACCATAGGCATTCTCGACATCTATGGCTTTGAAATATTTGAAAAGAACAGCTTCGAACAACTCTGCATCAACTATGTTAATGAAAAACTACAGCAAATTTTCATTCAGCTCACTCTCAAGGCCGAGCAAGAGGAATATGCTCGTGAGCAGATCCAATGGACACCTATCAAGTACTTTGACAACAAAATCGTATGCGACTTGATCGAGCACGTTGGGCCTGGGGGAATCTTCTCTGCCTTGAAGGACGCGACTAAGACGGCGCATGCAGACCCTGCCGCTTGTGACCGCACTTTTATGCAGAGGATTAACGGCATGTCTAACCCACACCTGACACCTCGGCAAGGCAACTTTATCATCAAACATTACGCCGGTGACGTTAGTTACACCGTTGACGGAATCACCGACAAGAATAAGGACCAGCTGCTTAAGGGTGTCCAAAATCTGTTCCAGCAGAGTTCAAACCAATTTGTCCACACACTCTTCCCCCAACAAGTTGATCAAAATAATCGCAAACAGCCACCCACAGCCGGTGACCGAATTCGTGTTTCTGCAAATGCCCTTGTCGATACCTTGATGAAATGCCAACCATCATACATTCGCACTATCAAACCGAACGAGAACAAATCGCCTACAGAATATAATGTCCCTAACGTGCTACATCAGATCAAATATCTTGGCCTGCAGGAGAATGTGCGAATTCGACGAGCCGGCTTTGCCTATCGTCAATCATTTGAAAAGTTTGTAGAGCGCTTCTTCCTTTTGTCACCCGCCACATCATACGCGGGCGAGTATACTTGGCAGGGCACAGATGAAGCGGCTGTTAAACAAATACTCAAAGACACGAGCATTCCCAAGGAAGAATGGCAGTTGGGTGTAACCAAAGCTTTCATTAAATCTCCCGAAACGTTGTTTGCTCTCGAGACGATGCGTGATCGGTATTGGCACAACATGGCCATTCGTATTCAACGAATGTGGAGGGCGTATCTAGCATACCGTGCTGAATCAGCGACTCGAATACAACGGTTCTGGCGAAAGAAACGAGTTGGCGCCGAGTACCTACAGCTGAGAGATCAGGGCCATCAAGTGCTGCAAGGCCGGAAAGAGCGGCGGAGAATGAGTTTATTGGGTTCTCGTCGTTTCTTGGGAGATTATCTGGGAATCAACGCCTCAACTGGGCCTGGGTCTCATATTCGTAATGCCGTCGGAATATCTCAAAACGAAAAGGCTCTGTTCTCGTGCCGTGGAGAGGTTTTAGAAGCTAAATTTGGCCGATCTAGTAAACCTAGTCCACGGATTTTTGTTGTGTCTAACAGGACATTCTATATCGTGGCACAGGCACTCGTCAACGGTCAACCGCAAATATCAGTCGAACGCTCAGCGCCCCTAGGGGCCGTCAAATTTATCGGCAGTTCGACTAGTAGGGACGACTGGTTTTCTTTAGGCCTTGGATCTCCCCAGGAGCCTGACCCTCTACTCAACTGCGTCCTGAAGACGGAACTCTTTACGCACATGCAACGCGGAATGCCTGGTGGGTTTAACTTGAAGATCGGTGAAACAATAGAGTACGCCAAGAAACCCGGGAAGATGCAAGTAGTCAAGGTTTTGAAAGATTCACAGCAAGCTGTTGATTTCTACAAGAGTGGTGCCATTCATACTCAGCCTGGCGAGTCGCCATCCTCGGTCTCTCGTCCTATGCCCAGAGCCAACCCTGTTCCGCCTCGCCCAATCACTCGAGGCAAACTTATCAAGCCTGGCGGCCCCGGCGGTAGACCATCACGGTTGACAGGAAGCCGACCAAGCACAACCAGGAATGCTTCAGCTGCTGTACAGGCCCCCCGGCCAGTCCCTATTCCAGCCGCCGTACAAGCTCCCCGACCAGTCCCCACCCCAGCCGCTGCGCAGGCTTCTCGAGCTGTCCCTACCCCTTTCGCAGCTACAAATACTATTCCCAGTCATACACGTAACAAGAGCTCGACGTCATCTGCTCGAGCCCCTCCGCCACCACCTCCCCCAGCTCCACCCGCAAAACCCAAGATCATGGCGAAAGTCTTGTACGATTTCGCTAGCCAAAGGGAGAACGAACTTTCCATCAGAGCGGGTGATATTATCGAGGTCGTCCAAAAAGAAAACAATGGTAAGAACGGAAGATGAAATTCTACACGTAGTATATGCTAACTTTTTACTAGGATGGTGGCTTGCAAAGAGTGGCTCGGGACAGGCCTGGGTTCCGGCTGCCTATGTTGAAGAGCAAGCGCCTGCACCTGCGCTGATCCCACGGTCTCCACCGCCCCCGCCGGCGACGAATGGCGCGGGCCGGACCAAACCTACTCCACCAGCCAAACGACCCGCCGCCGCTAAGAAACCTGGATCTCTGCAGGCCCGAGATTCGGGAATGAGCATGAACGGAAACGGATCCGATGGCAGCAGGAGTACTACACCGACCATGGCCGGCAATTTAGCCGACGCCCTCCTCGCGAGAAAGAACGCCATGCAACGCAGAGATGACGATGATGACTGGTAGATCATGAATTGCACGCGCATAGAATATCCCGCATGGTTTCGGGCCTGGGCCACGATTTAGGAACGAGGAGACAGACCGTTAATTCAAAGACCGTTACGTAATGTGGTTTATTTTTTTATTTTTTTCCCCTTTCTTTATAAGATCGAAACCGTTGAGCTCATGTAGGAACGCGAAGTGTTTCTGGGCGGCGGAGACTGATTAAAAATCGGGATGGATGGGGGATGGGAATGCCATTAGCTTAAATGGGAAGTCGGCTGTATATGCGTCGCGTGCCCTCGGCCATGTACAGTTGCCTAGATATAGTACAAACTGATGCTTACAAGACGGACAGAAGGAAGACAATGGATGACATTCATGACACTGGCGGCTTTACTCCATAGATTAATTCTTTCAGGCACTGAGAAGATAATCCTTGTTGTGATGTCGTGTGTATTAAATTAAGGTCTAACCATGAAGATCCCACAATCGCTATTATATGCTATTTATGATATGCTGCTTGCTATATATCCTCCACATCTCTTGTCCGAACTTTCCTGCGACGTATTAATTCCGCCAAGGGCACTTCCTCATCATCATGATCTATTATTACATGTGAGGTGTGGCCGTCATCGTATATATCTTGTCCACGTCTATCATCGTAAACATAGTCGTCGTCATCATCATCGAACTCGGCATCTTCGTCAACGCCGTAATCGCCCAGGTGCTCGCCGTCGGCATTCACCCACCGCGACGACGACTTGTTGCTTCGGGTGCCGAGGACGCCCTGTCCTGCTGCTGCTGCTGCTGCTGCGTATGGAGGATGAGAAGAAGGGAGGGTATCGGAGGGTATCTCCTCGAGCTCACGCATGATCTCAGCCCGCGCGCCGCGCCACCGCTGGAGATCGCGCTCTTGTCTGCGCCGGAAGGCGGCTTTCTCTTCCTCGGGACTCAAGCCCGTATCCGGCAGCGCCGGGTCGCGCAGCCCTTGCTCCTGCTCGCGGCGGTACTGGGCCTCCTCGCGCCGCCGCTGGCGCCAGAGGCGCGCGTTGCGGACTTTCTCCGGGTCGAGGGGCGGCCACATGCCCTCGCGGTCGTTGAGGCCGTTTTCCTCGTAGAACCAGCCCGTGCCTAGCTTCGCGGCGCCGGCTTTCGTGCCGTCTAGCATTGCCACGAGATCCTCGGGGGACGTTATGGTTATGTTTGGGGGCAGAGGCGCGATGCGCGGCCCGGGGGCGAAGGGCAGGAGCCAGGTGAGAGGGTTCGCGCTGCCCATGGCTTGCGCCATGTTGGCGAAGACGCCTATGTCGTAGGGGAATTCGACGGGGTCGACCATGGTGCGAGGCGCGGAGGAGGCGTCGCCGTCTGAGGTCCGCCACCAGTCTTCTTCTTCCTCGTAGCCGCGACCGCCGCGTTGCAGCACGGCTTCGTGGCGCTCGATCTCCCAGCCCTCTATCATGGTCGTGTTGAGGACCCACCCGCGCACCGTCGTGACGAGGAGTATGCCCAGCGCCAGCGAGGTGAGGAATGTAGTTAGACACAGCGCCGTGAAGGCTGCGAGCTGCGCTAGTGTCGGGCCCAGGTACGCGGGGAGGTGCCGCGAGGCCCAGAGGGCTGCGAACCGCGCCCAGAGGAAGTAGCCCAGGGTCCAGAGGGAGGCGTTCGTGTACAGGATGAAGCGCATGAAGTGCGGGAAGGTCTGGAGCGAGACGCAGTTGGCCGTCCAGGGGCAGTGGTGGTCCATACGCGGGATGCAGCGCCCGCAGCCCTTGCAGTGGTGTGCGCGCGGCGGCTTCGGGGCGGCGCATTTGCGGCACCAGCGACGGCGGACGGTGGCGCGGACACCGTTACCATCGTTCAAGGCATTACCTCTGTCTCCGCCATGCCCGTCTTCCTCGTCGTCGTCTTCTTCTTCTTCTTCTTCTTCTTCTTCTTCTTCTTCTTCCTCGTCCTCTGAACTATGTGTTGCGGCACCACCGTCTTCCCTCCGGCTCTTCGCTGCGGCTGTATTTGTCTTTTTACGGCTCAACCGCGGGAACTCGTAGCGGCCGGGGTCGACGGTGCAGGCGCGCCAGTACGTCCACCAGAGACAGACGAGGAGGGTGTTGAAGAGGCGGGTTTGCGTCGGCGTCAGCGGGCCTGGCTCGAGGTCTGGAGAGGTCAAGAAGAGCCACTGCGAGCCGTAGCCGAGCACGGCGATCAGCAGGCTCGCGAAGGGCACGGCCAGGCGCTGGAGGCCAGGCGCTGTCGAGCCGACGAGGAAGGCCATCGCGTGGGATGGTGGTGGAAAGTTCGGGTCGGGACTAGCTAGGCCATGCCATGGGGAAAGAAAGTCAAAGCAAAGCGAAGGCACTTTTCAAGACGCTGACGCTGCTGCTGCTGCTGCTGCTGCTGCTTTCCTAGAGATTATCGTTTGTGCTTAGTCAAAGGTACCTAGTCTAGAGATTGGGTAGGTACTATGTAGTATACGTGTATACCACCTACCTAAGGTTAGTACGTGATATTAGGTGGAGTGCCTTGCAGAACCAAGAGTGGGGCGCCACATCTGAGTTGGCCTATAACAGCCAGAGCTAGAGCCACCCCAGAACCAACATGTGCCAGGTAAGTGACTCCAGGGTAGCTCCTGCGCCCTGGCCATTCTGTGTACTTACTCAAGAAAGTAAGTAAAGCAACCCATGCCAGTGCATCCCGTGGTTGCTCCTATGTGTATTCGTTCAGGTTACCTTTTGGACTCATAACTTCACTTCCTGGAAGTACGGAACCACTGCTTCCACTACCACTTACCACTATCACTTTGACCACTTTAACCACTACTTTTGACTACAGCCGCTAATTTCGGTAGACTGCATACTTGTTTGTTTCCTCATCTTTCAACCTACCGGTGGGTGCGTCTCATTATAAATAGTACACGAAATTCAAGGGTCTCTACGGTAACATGGCTTCTTCTTTTTCTCCTGTGCCTCAGCGTCTCCAGGACGAGATCGAATGGATTTCGGAGTCGAGAGCCCACTATGAGGTTTTCGTTGACGACGACAACATACGGAAATTTGTTGCCTTTATCTATGGCCCACGCCATAGCGTATATAGAGATAAGATTATGGGATTTCGTTTCGAGATCCCCGATGGTTACCCCGAAGTGAGTGGGCTTCGTAATTACTCTATCGGTCACTCTATCTTTAGGCGAAACTAACTATGTATGCTTCAAAGGAACCGCCCCGTGTCACCTTTCTTCAATACGCTCGTAAAGATGTCCGGATGCACCCGAACTTTCATCCCGACGGGACTGTTAATCTCAGTTATCTGAAGCCTGGGTACTCGGGGCTCTGCTGGCACCGCGACCTGAATATTCACCACAGCGAGTCTCCCATTCTGGAGTCGAAAGTTGAGTTATATTAACTGATGATCCGGAAAACACAGTTTTATGCGCCATACGCACACAGCTAGATGACGTTCCACATCTCTGGGACGTGAAACGCATGCACGAAAATTTGTATCAGTACAACACATACGTTCAACACCAGACCTGGTATCTGCTTATCGACTACCTCAACCATGAGCCAAACAATGACATTAAAATCTGGATCAAGGATTTCATTGCGGAGCGCGCTATGGGTATCGTACGCGCAATTCGGCATGAAAAGGATAGGAACGAGGTATTGGAATCGTTTTATACCCCGTACGGCGAGCACGGTTATACAACATATGAACCGGACTACATGGATCTCGCCACGAAGATGGCACGTGCTATTATTTTCTCGCGGACACCGCATGAAGTAATAGAGATTGATTGACCTTTGATAGCGGTAATCTCTGGGCCACTCTCGTCATGTTGGGAGGGCGGTGGTTTTGTATAAGTAGAAAGGTTGGAATAACTATATTGTACTTCTTACGCTCTAGGGATTCTAGCGTCTGATGACTTTACTCTCACAAAAGAGGAAATCAGAGCTCTAGAAGGATATTGTTAGTTTCGGGTTAACAGGTTATAGACAAACACCCTGAATTTAAATATTCATGCAATTTGCAATGTCCCCTATTGCACCGTTAAGGAGTATAGCGCTGTCCTACTAGTATATCTATATTCCGTGTTTAGACCGCTTCTTCTCCTCCATTGGGGGGGGGGGGGGGGGGGGGGGCGGGGGGGGGGGGGGGCCGCCGCGCGGCCGGCGGCGCAGCGCGGCGCGGAGGGGGAGGGGATGC